>VZRQ01004568.1:0-34397 GCA_013397975.1 Machaerirhynchus nigripectus | reverse complement strand
CGTCCCGCGGGGCAAAGTTTTCGCCAGCGCCCGACTTCGGGGGAGAAAGCGAGGATTTCGGTTGGGCGGCGCTGGGAGGAAACAAGCCGGGAGTTGCGAAATGCTGGAAGCGGGGAGAAGCCGGGATAACCCTGGCTAAGCCTCTTGCCCGGGCGCTGCCTCGCGGGCGGCCACTCTTCGACCTGCGGAGTTCGGCCGCAGCGCCGTGGCTGGGATGCCCGGCTTGGGCTCTGCTGGCTGCTGGCGCCGGGTGCTGCCCCGTCCCGTGGTAGCTAAGGATGATCCGCATGTTGGGGACGGTACCAGGCTTTTATGGCAGAAGCTGCAGGGACTTTTTTTTCTTCTGAACGAGGATCTTGGTCTTTTCCTCCAATTTCACCACTTAACATGAAACGAGAGTAAAATTTGCCGTGGCTGCCCTGACTGCCTTTGAGTTTTGTCCATGCCGCATCTGCCTTGAAGGCTCTTCTGTGCTGCGGCCATGCTTCATCCAGCGGGAGTGAGCCCCAGCCCCATCCAGGGTACCACTCGGTGGTGATGTCTTTTAACAGGGATGAACATTTCTGACCTTCATTTCCCGTTCCTGGGAGAGGGCACCGGTTCAGAAGTGAAGTAACTGTAACATTTCTGGCCACATTTTTTTGACAGCAAAAGTGGAAACCCTCCTCAGGTCTTCCAGAGAACATAAGGGAGTGTCTCCTCCCAGGGGACGATGCCTAGCAGTGGATCCCAAGCTTATGGAGATGTGTGTACAGCCCTGCATCCAGCACCCAGCAATCAGAGGATTTTCGCCAGGGTTTTGTTTTCATTAATTCCTGTTGAAAGGAAGATCTTGTCTGAGCACAGACTTTAGGGATCTATTTCTTTCCTCTGTAGAGTGGGATCAACACCTTCTTCTGGATCCCATGTCAGGTCTTTGTTGTCCAGATACTGCTCGGCCTTGGGTCTGGTTCTTCAGCAGACACTGAATGCCACTTAGTTTTCTTTGCATATGTAAAAGGAGATCACAGACCTTTGAAAGAGATGCACAGAATTAAACAGGTTTGCTGTTGCTGCTTTTCTTTTCAAGCATGGTGAAGGCAGTACTTGGCCACAGCCAAGTGGCTGTTTTTCTGTTAGGAGGCTCTGATTGTGTCCTTTCACCTCTTGATTTGAACACTGGCTGCAGAAACATGGCAACAGTTCAGGTCCATGATCCAGAACATCCTGTGTGCACGTCTCCCAGCACAGCTGAACCATGAGCAGTTGAGTCATCTGATGCTTTTTGCTTGGGGGCCCTTGCAGTAGGATTTTGGGGACCTGTGAGCTTCAGTGCTTTTGGATTTATTGCACTGTGACTCCTGGCCAGGAGAATAATCCGGCAAACTACTGCATTTTCCACCAGGACATGTTCTCAGGAGCATGTCATACTGAGAATAATTGTTTCTGAGCATTGTCAAGGAAGCAAGAAAATGTGTGGAGAAACCATTAGGGTGTAGTAGTAAGGGGAAGGTCACTAAATTCTATTTTGTAAAATGAGCGAAAGGCTCTTGTAAGCCTAAGATCAGGAAGGAAATAATAGCATTTGGCTCCGGCTCACCTGCTGGTTCTTACTGAGCGCAGAGCTAAAGCTCCCACTCGGCTCAGACGGGGCTTTCTGCAGCAGAAATTCCCTCTGAAGGCCAGTGTGGCTGCTCACAAGTAAGAAAAGTTGCTTGGGCAACTTCGGGTGATTCACTGTAGTGTGGCACAATATGTGAGGGTGTAGCTGCAAGGAGCTTGAAGGTGGGAGTTGCTGCCTGTTGTGGACCAAGCCACAGCAATGAACACAGGTAGAGGCAAACCAGTGTATAACTGCTTAAAGAATTCCCCATTAGAGATTTTGTCCTCTTGTATCATCATTAGGATGGCTTAAGGAATGGCTTTGTCTCCTTTATTTTTATAGTACTGGTGCAGGGTTTTACATTAACAGTAAAAGACTTTAAACAGCTGAAGAAGGTTTTTTCAAATTTTTTAGACTAACACTTGGTCTTGTAATGAAATGTGTTAAATTCTGAGGGATTTCTTTCTCTGTGTGCCTTTAGGGGCTCATTCCCACACTCTGTGTGGTGGTGAGATGGAGTGATCACAGAACAGCCAAAGCTACTACAGCACACAGCTTTTGTTGCACTTAATTTACCTGGAAAAATGAAATCCTTTCCCATCAGTATTAATATTTCCAGGAAATATGATCTGAAATCCAGCAATTTTAAAAAAGGTTTTCTCTTGAGTTATACAGCAGTGTCCCTGACTAGTTGCCTATTGAAGTAAAGTAACTGAAAGATTACAATGCAATAACTGTCATATAGGCTTGGAATTAATACTTCACAAGGATGCTCTCTAACTATCAGGCAGGTTGCTACTGGACATGCAGGCAGGTTTCTTTTGTGGATTCTATAAATTTCTTCAGGTTGGGTGCTCTCCCTAAGTCCTCTGCTTTAAGTTGTTGAGGCAGAGAGATGCACCTTTAAAAGGTTATTTTATACCTTTAAATGTTAGGAGGTGGAGTACACAGCCTGAGAGACATTAGCCTTTCCCAGAGGTCTGGTAATTTGTAGATGTCTGAACTTTGAGTTTGCCATAGGTCCTACAGTTTTAGATATTTTCAGTTAGCTGAGATTCAGCTCTTTGTTATACCCCGGAATAAAAATGTTTCACATGAGCTTTAATTAGAAAATCCAAATGGTGCAGTGCTAAATATGCCAGCTGGGGAAGACTGTCCGAGTTCTGTAGTGAAATGCTGCTCTGGGGAGCAAAAACGTGAAAAGAGTGTCTTGTCTTTGTGCTGCTGGGAGCAGGGAAAAGATTTGGGCTGGCTTAAGCTTAGCCAGTGGAGCTAAGCTGAGCTGAATTTGCCATGGCCTCCCATGGGTACCCATCTCTAAGGCAGCTGTGCCAATTAAGTGTAGAATTTGTTGTACAGCTTTACTAGAGCAGCAAATGCTCTCAGTTCCTCTGTTAGACATTGGTGTGTGCCTAGCAAACTAAAATCTGATGTTTCACCTTGCACTTGCTTGCTGTTGCACTCGACCAAGCTAAGTTTACAAAGCACCTTTCGTATGATCAGGCTTTGTTTAAACCTTTGCGTTTCTTTACAGTAAACTGCTTGGATCAGCACGTCGAAAAGTCTCCGAACAGAGTGGCTTTGATTTGGGAGAGAGATGAACCTGGCACTGCAGTGCATGTCACATACAGGTATGGCACCTTCTCATGATGCCTGGCAGTGTGGGGAAACAGGAAATGGGATTTTTTCACCTGACAGTTTCCTTCTTGCTTGCTGGAGATATGCATGGGAGAATTTCTGCGAGCAGCTTCTGGTTTCGGCAGAGCAGCAAATGCCTTGGTGCAAACATCTTGTGTGATGCTTGATACTGAGCCCTGGCTGGAGGGGATTTTAAGCTCCCTATGTTCCTCTTCCCCATCCTTCGTGCAGTTTAGAGCAACCTTGAGGCTGGTCTGAATGATACTGACTTGTAATTGATGCTATAGATTGTAGGGTTTGTTAGAATATGGCAGGTTTAAGCATATTTCTCTTCTCCTTGCTATGTGCCCTCATTTAGGAGACAGTCCTGCCTTTTACATCATCTCTGTCTCTAGTGAGAGTTAAATGTTTCCCAGACGTGTCCGTTCCTCAGTGCATGTTTTAGGGAGCCAAATGTTTGAGCTGCTGAATCTCAGGGAGCCAGATGTTTGATCTGCTGGATCAGAAAGCAGAGGAGATGTAGAAAGTCCTAGTATCAGACCTTTATAGAATGTTTTCTGGAACTTGTTGGGATTCCTAGAGCTCCTTGGGTCTGAATAGGTTCTGGTGGTCTGATTCATCTCCAGAATTTATTAAAGCTCCTGGAAACATTATTCATTGGAGTGAGGAAGGTGGTCAGCAGGGAGGAGTGGGTGGAAAAATAACTTTGAGAGGTTAGTGCTCCATGCAACAGAAACATATTCCTGATATAAATCCATGAAAGGAGTGCATTGGTTTTAACCTTGGTATTGTTACTTGACAGGGTTTTTTAGGCCTGTTGTGATACAAATATGTTGTAATGAACTGGGTAGCTTGGCTAAGTGCTTTTGCTTTTTGCCATTCAGGTGGTAAATGTGGAGATGGAACCAAAGGTTTCTACCAGAGTTTATGTATGGTGTGTTTTTCTCCCAGGTTTATGCACTTTTACCTCTCTCTCTATGCCTCAGGCATGAAAACAAGGGGTAGGAGAGAGGTGAAAATTGTGCTCAGATTAACCTGATAAGGGGAGCAGCCTAACAGATGGCACAGCCTCATTCAAGGCAGCTCCAGCCTCCCCCTTAGGCTGCTATTGGAAACGTGCTGAGCTGCTCCAGACACTCAAACATCTTATCTGCAATCTCTGGAGATAAGGGATGGCCTTTCTGAACAGCAACAGAACTGGTTTTTTTCCTGGCCATGCCAAAATGCATTTGGAAGGTAGTATATTTTCAGCCTGTGGGATTGTGATTGCTGTGACACAAACACAAATAACCCACATCTGAAAACTGAACCCCTCTTTATGCAGCCTTACAGAGATATGGTAACTGGTACCAGAAAGAAAAACATCCAAGTGAAAGATGTATTGGCGACCTCTATTTTCAAACTTCTGCCTGTCTTTGAGAGCCGTGTTTCTGTTTCTGCCTGATACTCTGGGTGAGATGTGACTGCATTTGAGTTTGTCAAGAGACTTTGGTCCTACCACGTGGTAAAACAGGTCACTTGGTTCTCTGCTTATCTCATTAAGCCAGGAATAGCTTTGTTGAAAACAGCAATACTGCGTATTTTGCTTTTTCTGTGGTCTTTGGGCTGCATTTTTACAGGTTTTGAATGGGACAGGAAGCTTTCTCCACGGTGTGTTGGCAGTGATCTCCCTTTGAGAGACAGCTTAGTTGAAAACCTTTTGCAGTAGGGCCTTATTTGAGCTAGAAATTTTGTGAGGGAAAGCATATCAGAGAAGGAAGTGGCCCAGGAGCTGGAGTGCTGGTTGAGTAGTGCTTGGTGAGCCTCCTGTAGCACATCAGCCTCAGCGTAAAGAGCGAATGAGAGGGATGCTGGACATATCTGTGGCAGCAGAGAGATGCTCCTTTCCTTAGGATCTGGATGTGCTGTTAATGGATAGCAGCCTTAGAGTAAGGACGTAGCACTCCAGGAAGCCAAAGACTTTAATTTGGGCACTGCCTTAAGGACCAGCTTTGAGTAGGGTCGTGGATTCTCAGCTGGGAGAGGGCTCTCCAGGGCTTACGTGCAAGGCACCAGTTTTTTGCATTATCTGCTTTGCAAAGCTTGCTGCTGTGAGCTGCTTCTCCTCGGAGATAAGCCCCGGGTGACACAAGGAAAGATGCAGCTGCTGGCCTGGGTCCTCTGCCTTCTCCTCTGGGGAGTTGTCAGGGACAAGAAAACAGCTGAGTGCTGGCCTTGTTCCCATCACAGCCTGCAAAGGAAGAAGGTGGCTGTGCAGGAAAAGGGCTGGATCAGGCTTTCTCCTCCCTGAGGAAGGGAAAAGCCTTCGTCAGTGGACGTCCTCCCTGCATTGGCAAGAAACACAGCTGCACTGGAAAGTGCTGTCCCAGCTAGCCCATCCTTGGCAGAAACAAAAGCCTCAATTTGCCTCCCCTGTGGGCAAAGAGCTGGTGGGCTGTGCCATCATGTACCTACATCCCTGTGCACACTTGTCAGCAAGGTGGGTTGTGTTTGTGCAGCAGAGTTCAAGTGCTCTGTGCTAGGAGAAGAATCCAAACATCTGCTGATGGGCAAAGATACCCAAAGCTATGGGTGAAGCATTTCAGTTTTGCACCAAGAGATGATGGCTGCCCTTACAAACTCAGTAGTTGTGGTGATCTTTCTCACTGCTGAGTTTTCTCCTGTCTCTCTAGCTGATGCAACTCAGCCTTTCAAGAAAAAAAGTTCACCGGCCATTTTTGCTTTTTCCTCCCTCCGGGTTACATTTCTACCAAGTAGAAATTTAGCAAAATTTCAAATTATCTCTGGTTTTGAATGGGAAGGCAAGAGACTTTTTTTTTTACTGCTTTGTGACAACAGGGAATACAACCCTCCTGGGCTTTGGTGGCTGCAATCAGCAAGGTGGGGACAGATCATGCAAATCAGTTATCCAGAAGTTCTCTGACTCTCCAGAGGCTAAACCACAAAACCTCATTGATAGGGCAGTGGCTTTGTAGCAGGACTGAGGTGCTGTGAGCTGACAGCTGAATTTATTGTCAGAAGGGTTTAACCTGACCGGGAGTGTTTTGTAGAGCTCTGTGGATACTGTCAGGGCCCAGGGCCTTTGAAACCGGGCAGAGGAATTCCCCAGTGCATTGCTGAGCCTGGGTTTTTAAAGGCACTGTGTCTTATAAAAGCAGGTGGAGTTGGTGGCTGGTGCTGTTGCTTTGCAGCCTCTGTAAGTTCAACCACAGGAAGTGTTGAAAATGGCAGCTAAAGTCATGCCAGCCCTCCCCCTCTCTGACACAGCATTATTCTCTCTGGTGTTCCCTGGTTTACCATGGTCTCTACAGTTTATACCCCTGTGACCCAGTGGATCTGCAGAATCCCATGGCTGTTGCCAATGGGAGCTACAGGAAGTGGGCAGCAGAATGCATTAGCTTACCTGTTTTGCAGAAGGGCTGCAGGTCTCAAAAGAAGGGGGATCACTTTGGTGCAGAAAACGTTGCTGTCAGAGGGAAAGTTCAAAATGCAAACCAGAAAGTAGGGAGAGAGGAAAGCTAAAGGACCAGAAATTAGGGTCCTAGGTAGGTGGGAGAGAAGTGGTTGGACATCTTCATGAGCAACATCACAGCTATGCCTTTAAAAAACCAACAGATTCCTCAGGCTGAGCTAAAATAGCTCAAATTGTATCAGAGATCACAGTGAAGACTGTAGCTGGAAGCCATGATGGTACATACCATTGGCAGCAAAACTCTTTTCCATCTTTCCAGAGTTGCATTTGTAAGTTGAAGTTGCGAGTGAATCTTGCCCAGGCTTTCAGCTTTCCTCATCCAAGACAGCTCATGGATTTTTTTCACTTTCTCACCTGAAAAAGGTTGCAAGGGGTTTCCCTTGCCTTTGGTTCAGGATGTCTGCAGGAAGGCTGGGCAGTTGAGCTCTAATGCCCAGTTTGGACACTTGACCTGAGTTTTCAAACAGTTTTGAATCGGCCCCAACCAGGCCAGGAGACACTTCAGAGACAGAGTCAGAGCAGTGGGGATTTGCTTTATTCGGCGCGCCGGGTGTGGGGGGATCGCCCCTCCAAAACCCACACACCCTGGTGCTCCCTACAACACAGTATTAAGGGTTAACTCATGAATATTCATTACATTCCTTGGGACAGGTGTGGTTATGCAAATTATTTCTCGGAAGTCACTAGTATCATTAGCATACGTGCCACGCATGCGCTGTGTGTTCTGGTGGTCGCACTGAGGAAGGCTTCTCCTCTTCCTCGGGGGTCTTTCTGATGAAGATTAGCAGTCTTCCTCACAATGCACTTTTCACCTTTCTCTTGGCATGCGTAGTCCCTTGAGGAATGATTCAGCGGTTTTTGAGATGATCCTTGTCCCCTCTATCTTGACAAGATTAGGGTGAATCCAGCTTTTTAGGTTTTGTAATTAACATTTGCTGTCTGAATTAACATTTGCTGTCTCCTAACAGTTAACTGTGCTTACATGAGTTAGCTACTGACTACCCCTTCTTCAGTTTCAGCCTAATCCAAGCTATAGTTCCAGGAAATAAACTGATTTACTGCAAAAAATACTGAACCCAGCTTTTGTGCCATGACAGCAGAAGAACATGGCTTGGCTAAAATAGGTACTGTCAAAGCCTGTATGTGGCATTGAATGTATTAAGAAAAAGTTTAGAATAACTTTGCAAAAGCCTGCTTCTCAAAGAAGGTCTTGATGCAATTTTTTTGGATGTAAAAAGAACTGTCTTCCTTTGTTTAGAAAGCTGGAGGCTTTCTTGCTGTGGCAAAAGGTAACATCAGACTTACTGGAAAGCTGTTTCTGCAAAGCATCCCTGAAATGCGTCAGAGAAGTGCCACGTGGTGCTGATGGGTTTTACAGAAGTTGTTCCAGACACTGCACTGAGCGATGGGCTCTGGAAACACAGGCACAGCTGTATCTGGGGGGGGTATGGGAGAAATATGGTCTGTCAGTTCTTGAATGTAAGGATGTAAGGACAGGGAGAGGAGTGATGTGTCTGTTAGATTACACAGAAGGACTGGCCTGAACAATGATCTGCTGGCTCTGTTGGAGGGCCAGCCTTGTAGGTCTTGTGCTTAGAGGTGATGCTGTGGTAGCTGAGGAGATGCCTGCATAGAGAATGATGAGTCTGGAAGACAGCAGGCTCAAAGCCTTATTTATGGGCAAAATGGAAGCACACCTTATGCAGAGAGACACACAAGAGTTAATTATTAATTTTAGCCCTTAACACACTAAATCTTCTTACTCAAATTCTAAATAATACAGAAAAAGAAAGAAAGAGGTCCTGTTGGTTACCACTGATACCACATTTTTCCAGCAGCAGGTCCACATGTCTCTTACTGGTCCTTTGCCTGTGTTCATTAATGCACCTGCCATCTTCCTGGCTTGCTTTGTTTCAAATGCACAGACTGGATCTCTTGCTCTTTCTCCTTTGCAAATGGTCCCCCCTTCTGGGTCCAGCTGGTTGCTGCTTCCCCATTTCTCAGCTCTGCTCTGACACTTTACCCACTGGAGCAGTGTTCTGGTGTCCAGTTTGTTCTCTTATTTGCTCTCAGCTCTTACAGTTTGCTTTTGCAGAGGCTCCTCAGACTGTTGTGCCATGAACTGACTGACTCTGCAGTCTCTCGTCTGTCAAGAGGGGCTGGGTACTTCCTTCTGCTTGCAGCACATTTCCTTCTCCTGCAGTGGCTCTGCTGAGATCCTCCTGCTGTCTGCCCTGCTTGCACAGAGGGAGCTGGGTGCCCTGGGACCCTCTGTGTGCCCCATGGCTTTGTTCCTCTCCAGTGGCTCTTCCTGCCTGCCTCTGCTGAGTGCAGTGCCCTGCTCTGAGTGGCTGCACTGAAATCCTTGGGAGTGCAGGCAGCTGGTGGATGTGCCTTGCTACCAGCACACCTCCCAGCCAGCATTCCACGGCATTGCCTCTCTGTCAAGGGTGGGGTACTGCTGGGTTTGAGGGTTTCGATTACTCTTGGCTCTTCTGACCTTTGTGTGGTGAAAGAACTACAATGCCAAGCTTGGCAGCAGTAGCACATGGGGAGGGTGATGATGGTTGTGGTTTCCTCCTGCTCAGTTTGTTTAGGTGCAGTGACTCTGCAGGGTGCTTGCTGCTCCCCAGGATGTGTCTGGGTTAAGGACTGGCAATGTGTAACCTGCTGGCATGTACCAGTTGCTTGCCTGTTAGATAACAAAATGTGTTTGAAGGAGTGAGGGAGTCAAGGGAAGGATTCCTGATGCAGCTTTTCTGTTAGCTCCCTTACTTGAGCTGAAGGGGAAGCCTGACTTGCTGCCACAGGAGCCAAAAGACATACCTGATGCTCAGGGATTCGTGGATTTCTTTGTTGGAGTTCTTGGCTTTACCTTCTCCTTGCCTTTGTGTCCATTCCCCCATGTGCTGCACCTCCAAGGGACCTCCAAGGCCTTTCTATCCCAGCATTTCAGCATACAGAGAAGAGGCAAATAGATCTGTAGGTAAAGACTGATCCATGTTGTCTATCACCTTACTTACACACTCTCATTAAGCAAATGTTAAATTTGGGTTAATCACAAAAAACAATGAGAGCTTCTGCCATCGTGGTCACTGAGTCCTGAATAAGCAAGAGGAACAAGAGGAGTCATGGAGTTGCTCAGAAAACACACTGGCATTTCTGTATAGGAGAAAGAGGCTGCAGCTCTGAAAGCACTTGAGTATTTTCCATTGCAGATAAGTAGCTTTCATCTTCCTTTCTCACAACTGTCTCTCTGGGGCTTGTTTCCCCTCATGTGCTCTGCAGTTGAGCAGCTAACTTTTGTTTTGCCTCTTTGCTATTTATCCACATTGAGATTTTTATTTAATGCAGCATCAGATAAATTCCAGACCAGAAAATGTGGCCTTTTAGGACACGGCACCAAACCAGTAGTTGAGTGGGATCTCATTATTGCACAGAGTCTCTCAGTTCATGAACTCAGTAAAAGCAAAATAATAAATCTAACTGTCTGTGCACTTCCATGGTCATGAGGGGCTTGGGAAGAGGTGTTCAATGTTGTGCTTTGGAGTTTAGGCTGATCTCTAAGGCATTAGGGGGAATTCAGTCTGGGGTGCAGCTACTCCATCCCTGCTTTCTGCAGGCTTGTGGTCACTCTGCAGGGGCAGCTGTTACCAGCTGCTGCCAGAGAGCTGGCACTGAGCACATCTGGCCACCTCTCTGAGTTCAGAAATAGACTATTTACTTGATACTACAGGAAAAGTCTTAGAATAAATAATATGAAGTGCTGTGCCTTGGATTTGAGGCTCGTTTTCCTTGTCTTCTCTCTTGGTTTAAGATAAGGGGTGGACATTCCAAAAATTAGTTATTCTCAGCCCATACTTTTGGTAAGACATTTCCAAAGCAGAGCACTTCAGCTTTGCCTATTTCTAACTTGCAATAGTTTAAAAAAATGAACAAAATAATTTTTGATGAACCAGAAACAACTTTTCATTTTATTTGCAGCTCAGCCACCAGTTGAATATTGGGGCTGTTTTGTAACTATGGCCAGTTCTGGGAGAAGAGGATACATAGGATAAGGATTCATGCTTTACAGCTTATTAGGGAATGCAACCCCCCAAAATTAATTTCTTTGTTAACAGTTATGGGGGTCCCTGGTGGTATAGTTTACAACCCCTAAGGGTTCACAGGTGGCAGGTTGATGATGAACATGCTGGAGAGTAGATGTCACTCTTCTCTGGGCCTTGGTACTCAGAGAGTTCATGAACACAGAGGACAATTGTCATTCTTGGCAGACTCTGCCAGTCTGCTCCTCTGAGCTGATGATTGGCACCAGAAGGGGTGCTCTGCTGCCCCTCGTGAGCACCTTTAGCTGCACCACCTCCCTTGGCATGAGACCACTCCTCACTTGGCACAGCGTCCTTTGTTCCCAAAGCCCTTCTACTGCAGGCATACAAAGCTGTTCAGTTCTTGAGAGCATCTTGGTGCCCCGTGTACCTGCAATTGTGTTATCCCCTGTTCAGGCATCAGAATAAGGGCATGTGCAAGCCCTTGCCCACAAAGTGCTTTTTCATTCCTTAGAGCAACGTTTTTGCTATTGTCACCATGTCACAGCAGTGAGTCCCGTGAAAAGAGCCTTTGTTCCTGTTCTTGGCATTCCTGAATTTCTCTGTGCAAGAGTGGCAGCAGTACCTGTGTTCTGCAAGGCTGTTGGGCTGCAGGTGATCCAGCTTTGATGAGAATCTTGTAAAATCTGCCCCTTAAACAAGTGTTTCCAGACTTCTCCTTTTTTCCCTTGTCCATGCAAATGCGTTGTTTACCCTTGCAATTCAAAGAGAAGCTCCTGGTTGTGGAGCGCTTCCAGCTCCTGCCCGATATAAACAGTGCTGGGAATCTTTGGACAACACTTCCATTTCGTCTTGTGTTTACCCCACATGTGTTCCCAGTAGCTTCTGACTGAGCCTCGTGGATAAAAAAGGCATCAGGTGTGGCTGGAATGAGCCCTCCTTTCTGGAGGCAGCACGACAGCCCCTGGCTTGCTGGCTACTGTGGCCACATTACAGCCTGGCAGCGCCTGGCAGCTCCTGGCAGCGCCTGCAGCTCTCTGTCTCCTGCCCTTCTGCAGCAAGCACCACTCTGCCCTTTTTTCTCCTCTCCACGATGGCAGGAGCAGCCTGGCTACCACCATGCCCCACGCCACCCTTCTTTAAGATGCCCTGTGCTGCTGAGATGAGGTGCAGAGGTGATCACAGTGCCTCACTCTGTCCAAGTTCATCTTTTCTTTGCTCACCCCATGTAAAGCAGGTTGCGCAGTCACATGACAACGTTCCTTCTGTGCCGCAGGGAACTTCTGGATCTGACTTGCCGCCTTGCCAACACCCTGAAGAAATATGGGATCCAGAAAGGGGACAGGGTGGCCATCTATATGTCTGTGTCCCCCTTGTCAGTGGCAGCCATGCTGGCTTGTGCCAGGATCGGCGCTGTTCACACTGTGGTCTTCGCTGGATTCAGCGCCGAGTCCTTGGCTGGGAGAATCCTGGACTGTGAGTAGATGCAGACTGGGGAACAAATGCCTCTGTGACAGTGCTCCAAGGCATATCCCAACCCCATGTTTTCTTGGCAGAGAGTGTTCCTGGTTCATTCTTGCTTAGCAGGACAGTTCACTCTCCCCTGCAGAGTGCAGTGAGGAGCCTTTTCCTGAGTGACATATGCAGTTGTCCTCTGGCCTTAGAATACTTAATAAATTGCTTAACATTCAGTGTGCACTGGGTTATTGCTTGAGAGCAGTGAAGCTGGAAGGGAAACCAGAGCTTAGGGATAGGGCCTGATTTGTTTTTTTGCAGTATAATTGCAATGTTTCTTTGATACTCTTGCACAGTACTAATTCTGCATTCTCAGTTGTGATCCTGTGATTTATGTATAGTACTGGAAGTGCTGGCAAGCCTGCCCCTGCTCTGTGAGCCTTTGTACTAGCAGACAGAGCTGTTCTCAGCCCCAAAGTACTTGTATAGTGTGATTAGGTAAAAAGTGATGCTAAAAATAGCAACAGAAGAGAGAAATAGCCAGTGGCTCATGTGCTAGCAGTCACATCAGTTTCTTTGTGGCTTGTGTAAGGGAATAAATTTTACAGAAATTGTAATGTTTTTGCCTTCTTTTTAGTGGAGTTAATCTGAGGAGAGCAAGTACATGTTTTCGTTATCCC
Source organism: Machaerirhynchus nigripectus (assembly GCA_013397975.1). Lineage (NCBI taxonomy): Eukaryota > Metazoa > Chordata > Aves > Passeriformes > Dicruridae > Machaerirhynchus > Machaerirhynchus nigripectus. The sequence continues at coordinate 21,524 of VZRQ01004568.1, read as the reverse complement.
TCACACAGGGAACTGGGAAGAAGTTGTTCTGCATGTCAGCTTTGGAAGGCAGGGATGGATGATTTAATTGCAGTGAGTGACACTTAAAGCTGAATGTTGGGAAAGACTTCCTCATGTTTGTGATAGGCATTGGAGTGGACTGCTGGGGAAAGGGTAGAGTAGATGCCATTGGAGTGTTCTAGGAAGATTGAAGGGATAGCTGTCAGAAGTGGTTTAGCTGAAGTAGACCCTGCCTTGAGGTGGGGGAGATAAACAACCTGTGGAGGTTCCAGCTACCCTTAATCTCTCTGTGTCTTGAGGTTTTAAAGTGTTTTCATCAGTGACACTGACTGGTTTTGATTGACAGCAGTTCTGAGTATTTGTCACACTTGTCCTATACATCACTTCCAAAGTAATGAAAGTTGGGTGTGCATACTAGCCTGGAAGACAGGCTGGCATGTCTGCTAATTCTTTCTCTTTTTAGCTGGATGCAAAGCAGTTATCACATACAACCAGGGAGTCAGGGGAGGCCGAATCATAGAGCTGAAGACAACTGTGGATGAAGCTGTGAAGAACTGTCCAAGCATCAAACATGTGTTTGTGGCTCAGAGGACAGATAACAAAGTCCAGATGGGTGACCGTGATATTCCCCTTGAAGAGGTATGTTGTTGTTGGATAACTCCTTTTAGGCCTGAGTGTTGGCTAGGATAATCTTTCTCTCCATACGTGCCTTTGGGACCTGAGCTCTGCTCCTTACAGCATCTGGATCTTCATCCTCAAATGGACTGCCTGTATTTACAGTCTGCTAGGATTGTGAGTCGGAGCAGCTGAATCTATGTCTGGTTTATCTCAGCATGGGCAGGGGTTATGCTGCTCCATTTCAGTAGTCTTGCAAACAGTGCTGAGATTTAGGGAGTGTTTCCTGAGACCCAGAGGTCCCTGAGACCATTGTGGCTGTTGTTATTTTACCGTGTTCACACGCTGTGTTATGGATTGCATGTGCACTCAGACTGGACACTGTTGAAAGGCAGTGCAGAAATGATGAAGTTACTGGAGAGCCTTCATCCAGCCCATGAACAGCGTGGTTTCCCCATGGTGGGAGAACAGCGATGGCTTGGGAATACTTAGAGCCTGTGCTTCCTTGGGAAGAAAACAGCCATTGTTTTTATGTGTTTAGCTGGCACACACGGGACTCCAGCCTAATGCAGAAGTATTTTTATTGGTTTGCTGGCAGTAGTGAACAGGAACTACTCATGCTAATAATGCCTGGAAAAAGCTAATCTGCTGGCAGGATAGTTGCTCAAGAGTCTCTGTGCTGGTCACATGAGATAGGAGGATGTTGTGATTATTTTCCTTAGTCTGCAAACAGCCTGACGTGCTTTAGTGATCCAAGAGCTGAGCTCATCCCATTGTCAGTTGTAGGGTCTGAAACAAAACAAGAATTAAATAGTTAATGTTGTTAACTGTCCTTACTGATCTTTACAGAAGCTGTACTTCCTAGCTCTTGTGCAATGGCTTCCTGCAAAATTTAAGCTCATGTTGTAATGGAGCATATGAGGATTCCATCTTTGTTTCAAAACCTGCCAAGTCAGCTTGAATTGGCGGTGCTGAAATGTCATGAGAAATACCTGAGATGAGCAGTAGTGCTGTAACTCAGAGGCTAAGAATTACACCAGTTTGTGAACTCTTCATATTTTATTAAGCTTTGTTTGTCAGACACTTTTAAACAACTGGGCCTACTGATGGTAATGTTCACTTGTAAATACAGTGTGTTTACAGTGTGTACTCATAAAAAAGCAGTACCAAGAAGTTCCTCCAAGAAGCCACCTAATAACCCTTGCAGGGATCATTATTCATCAGGACAGTACAGAGCTCAAGAGAAGCTCTGACATAGCAGGACACTGCATCCTCCCCTCTGGTGGTTCTGACCATAGGGGTGAGGAGAGGATCTCACCCAGCTGGCCAAGCAGAGGAGTATGAAGAGAGTGACAGAGGCAGGAGAGTAAAGCACCCTTCTTCTCCTGGGCAGAATAAATTAGAATTTGAGGATCAAATGGACAGGACAGTCATCCACTGCTGGGGCCAGGGAAGGGAGATGAACACACAGCTTAACTGTAGCACTACAGTCTTTAGAGGAAAAGGAAGGTACTAACCAGTACCCAGTCAGCCTTGCTGCTGCTGTCAAGTGTTTGCAGTCACATTTTGGATTTCTACCAGCAGCTTGCAAAGGCTTCAAATGTAAACAGCTAAGACTTACAATTTTTTTCCCCCATAAATGTTATTTTATCTGGCCAGTTCTCCTTGCCTTCTCTGCCCAGCAGAGGTACTGGTGGAAAGGTTAGATGCTATGCACCCACAGGAACCTTTTCACCAGGTGAGCCCATATAAGCTGTGATATATCCATGGATATTTCTGAGGAGCAACAGCAATGGTGGCTCTTGTCTCTGGACTCTGCTGCCATGCTTACAGAGGGAGTGATGGTTGGCTCCATATAGCCAAAGTCTTTCTGTCATTGCTACCTTTTCTTTCTTAGGAGATGACCAAGGCAGATTCCATCTGCACTCCAGAGAGCATGGACAGTGAAGATGTGCTCTTCATGCTGTATACCTCGGGCAGCACTGGGAAACCCAAAGGAATCGTTCACACCCAGGCTGGATACCTGCTGTACGCTGCTGTCACGCACAAGGTAACTCAGCTGCCTCCTCTGGGAAAGGTTCACTTACCTTCCAGCAGTGCTAACAAGAGGCACCTGGATCAGGGAGTGCTGTATTCTCTGCTTGCTGCCCAGTTGGCTTACTGGTTGTAAACAAGCTGGAAAATGCCTGAACAGTGTAATTAATCTTCAAGATTTGTTCTGAGGAATATGATACTATGCAAACCTGAACCTAGAGTTATGAAAGCAAGGAAATTGCCGTGCTGCTCTTGCATTTAAAATGTGCCAATTCTGCCTGCCCAGAATTTGCAGCTGAGGAGATTCTGGTAAGTATCTTACTGGCATTGGTAATGTGGATATTACTGTAGTATTTTGCGTTGGGATGCTGGACTTTTTTATTTCAGAGAGGACCTAGACTCTTAAAAGAGCCTCTTTGCCTTGTATTTTTGTGTGAAGAAAAAAAAAGTATTTCTCCTCTTGTGGTGGCACCTCTGTTCTGCTTTTCTGGGTGATCTAGGGAAAATGTTTTACCTGCTTTCTCTTGAAAATGGGAAGAGTCAAGGCACTGCTTGAAGCTTCTGGTCTGAGCTCTGCATATTAAAAGGTAACAGTGAAATGAGAAGAAGACTGTGGTGAAAGATCTCCACCTGGCTTTAGTGGCATCACCCTGTTTGTAATCACACACAATTCATGTGAAGGTTTTCTTTCTTTAGGCTGACATGGTTGAATTTTTAGAAGATTTGAATTTTCAAGTGTCAGACTTCTCTGCATGAAGGGCATTTTTTATGTCAGCTTTTCTAAGTGACAGCATAAACTCCAAGGCATCTCTTTCCTAGTCCAGAAGGTAAAACTGCACCCTGGTGCATTTTCTCCACCTGCAGAGTGCATGAGAGGGAAAGGCACTTGGAAAAGTAAGGTGAGAATTGTCTTTTCTAGGTAGAGGGATCAGCTGACCTGTGTGATCTCTGTGGTCTTTGCACGCTCACATGTGACACCCTTGTCACACACTCATGGGGGTTTTTTAGTTCTGATCCATAAACCTGACTCCTTATGAGTCAGGACCTCTTCACCATATGGTGGAGGAGTTAGATTTACAGTGGGAAGCATTTTCCATATCCAAGACAACATAATGAGTTCTCCAAGATCTTTATCTTGAATTTGATGAGCAAGGAGAGGGTAGCATCTGGAAAGCGATGCACTCATACAGAGAAGCTGAGCAGCTAAGAATATTTCTCAGAAAGTGTTTTATGGGCACCCACCAGTTCCTCCAGGTCTCTCATGGAAATGTGTTGATATTGGTGAAGGGTCTGAGACTCTGTGGTCTGCAGTTTCCCTGTGACTCAGAATCAGCTCTCCCATGTGGACCATCTGGAGTAGGCAACCTTAGGTATCTAAGGCTCTGAGCTTTGGTGGTAGCTTTGTTGCTCCAGCTGAGCAGCTGCTGGTACAGCCGTGCTTCCTGTATGTTTGCAAAAGTGCCAGGAGCCTGGGAGCCCTGGTGCTGGTCCCTCTGACTCGCTTCCTCACCTCGGGCTGGTCTTTGTGTGGCCGTGTCCCACACGCCTGGCTCCATTTGCATCTTGCACTCTCCTGCTCCCATCTGGATGCCCAGCCCAGCACCTTTCCTTTGGGCACCTGCCAACAGGAAATCAGCTGGCCTTACGTTTATCTTTGCAGTATGTGTTTGACTACCAGCAAGGCGATGTTTTCGGCTGTGTGGCCGACATTGGCTGGATCACAGGACATAGCTATGTTGTGTATGGACCACTCTGCAATGGAGCCACCTCTGTCCTGTTTGAAAGCACTCCAGTGTACCCTGACCCAGGTGAGGAAGTGGTGGGAAAAGGTTTGGCTAGACCTGGCAATGTGGCAAAAGAGGTGTAGAAACCTATCCAGCGTGACCTGCCTGCTCAGGAAAGGTAAGTTCCATTGCTTTGGAACATGTGTATGCAACACTTAGGAACATCTGTGCATCCAGGCTAGGAAAAAAAGTTGTCATTGCTTTTACTCTGTACTCACAGTAGTGGCAGCTCCAGCTTTGACTGTTAACCTTTCAGCTGAGTGAGTGTTTGCAGCAGTATGTCAGTGCTGGAAGGTAAAAAGCCAGTGTGTGATTTTGCAGGTCGTTACTGGGAAGTGGTGCAAAGGTTGAAAATTAATCAGTTTTATGGAGCACCTACAGCGATACGCCTGCTGCTGAATTATGGAGAAGAGTGGGTGAAGAAATATGACAGATCTTCCTTGAAGGTTTTGGGTTCAGGTAAGGGGCATGAAATCTTCACCTGAAAAAGACAAGGGGTTCTAGCTGGTGAAATGAAGATGCCAGAGGAGCTCAGCTGACCACATGGGGTGTGGTTAGAAAAAATATGATAAAGCAGGCTCTGTGTCTGGCATTTCAAATATTTTCTCAGCAGAAGAGGCAACAAAATGACATTTTGGGTCCATTGATCTTTTGTGTGATTGCCTGTTTCCTAGCTTATTTTGCAGGATCACATTCTTGGCTAAAAAGATTTATCTAATGGTAAAGGGCATCACTTTGCATTTTACTGGCATAGGTGACCCAAGCAGCATTTTCCTGCATTATTTTCTGTTCTGGAGGTTCTTATTACATGACCTGCATTAATTAGTTACTTTCAGTGATATTCATTGCTTGCCTTTTGGTCCTTCTGGAAAACGTCAATCCTCAGTTACATGAGTGCATCGCAGTCCTTTGTGCATCCCAGCAAAAGCGCTGGAAGCATTCTGCTTGGAGATCATGCGTTCAGCTTGTTGTGCACCAAGAGGGAGAATGAACTGCCTGCAGTCTCCTGGGTCTAAGGTTGTTTTCCTTCTTGTTTTGGTCTAGTGGGAGAGCCCATCAACAAGGAAGCTTGGCAGTGGTTCTACCAGGTGGTGGGAGAAGGGCGCTGTACCCTTGTGGACACGTGGTGGCAGACAGGTAAGAGGCAGCTTTGGGGGGCACGGGGGACCCTGACCATTGGCAGGTTGCTGGTGGGGAGAGAGGGATTAACACATTTCAGCTTGATCCAACAAGTCAAAAAAACCCTCCTGGCATTTGGATCAGTTTTTGAAAGTCACTGGGGAGAGTTTCTGCACATAACAGCAACATAACAACATGTAAAAGCAATAGCAATGTTGGGTTTTTTGTTTTCCTCTAAATGTTCTTCGATATTTTGAGTGCTGGAAAATGCCAATTGGTGCTAGACATATGAGGCAGGGATTGAATTTCTGGCCAAAGCTGGCAATAGTAAGCTTGAATTGCAAAACTCATTTTCAGTTCATCCAACTGTACTGATCTTGTTATGGTCATGTCATGCAAAAGCACTGAAAGCACCACATAGCCACAATCTATTCTTAGATGTGCTTTGTTTTGCTTCCTGGGAATGGTCAGAGTAGGATGGAAAACTAAGCTGTGTAGTCAAAGGGACCTTGTGCAACTGCTCTGGCAGATTGGAAAGGACAGAGTGGAGACTTGCTGGCTGCCCATCAGGTGGCCGGAGGACGGTGGCTGTCACCCAGCAGGGCCGCTGGGGAGCACCTTCTCCCATGATTGAACTGATATTCTGTAGTTGCTTTGGCCCTGGACCTTTGATGCCTCAAAAAGGATGCACTTGTGTATTGGCAACATGCTTGGCCCAGCTGTGTGCATCAGTTAAGGTTCGTTTGCTGTGTACAAGCTGCTGGACAGAGTGACTGGCTCCCACACATCCCAGTCCAGTTGGAGCAGCTGGCCTCTGGCCTCCTGGCCTCCCTGGCCAGCAGCAGGGAGAGGCCACGTGCTGTACTCAGACTGGGGTTGTGCTGCCTGGTGGGGCCCTCTGCTCGAAGGAGTCCTGTAGCTCCTTCCTGGCTCCTTCCTCAGCACCCAATCTTCTCTTTTCTGGGCAGCAACACTCAGGAGTTGCTAAAGGTGCCTTGCAATATGTCCTTCTGAAGTCGTGAGATCCAGTTTGCCATGGAGACAGGAGCACAGCTGCTGGCATTCTGCCTCTGCTGAAAAATAGTCTTAAAATGCCATTGAGCAGAATATTCATTCCCTTTCCAGTCAAGCTGCTCCTGATTTCATCCTTATTCCTGCTAGCAGGCTCTCTATCTCAGTGTGATGAATTTTCTTCTGGCACACAACCAAGTTCCATTTAATCCAGACCAGACTTGCAGGCCCTTTTTTTTTATTTTCAGATTTGAAACAAAACCACCTCAGAATTCAGAGCAGCAATGTTAACTGCTATCTGCTTCAACTACTGATCTTTTAAATCTTCTGGGTTCCTACAAGCTGAGCAGAAAGAGAAATGACTGACTAGGTCTTTCCTCATCATATGCTTTCCTCCTGTCTGGTCTGAAAGAAAACACCATGGAGAAACAGTTGATTACTGCACACTGATGTAATTGAGAAGAATCCAGTTTTGCCCTAACGTTTTTTGGTTTGTTTGTTATCTGGTTCATGCAGTGTTCATGCTGTGTTGTCTATTTCCACCAAAGTACAGGGTTAGATCTTGTATTAAAATGCATTTCTCCTGGGATTTTGGAGGAACAGCTGTCAGGTGAGAGGTAAAAAAACATTCACTGGACAGTCTGTTAGTGCAGAGTGCTTGGTCTTACCTTGAACCACGCATAGTCTTGCAGGTAAACAGTTACCAGCTCCTGGAAGCATAATATAATGATTAATATTCATGACATTGATTTTAGTAGAAAGTGGAATCAATCTTTTTCCACAGTTGATGCTTTAATTAAGAGGAAGCCAAATTAATCTTGGAAAGATTATACATGCCATTGGAACGTAAAAGGAGCATGGGAAGAGATCACAGGAACAATATGATGGATGCTGGCTGTGGTCCTGCAGTGTCACTTTTCCTATACAGTTTCAGTATAGCTGGTTAATTGTGCTGCTGTATGCAGTGTCCTCCATGGGACACTGCTCTCTGAAGCAGCAACCTGTTGCCAGCTAATAAAGCCTGGCAGGCATCAGCAAATGGTGATTTAAGAATCTACTTTAAAGTCTCTGGATGAGGCAAATGAGTGAGAGAGCAATTATGAGAAGCAATTTAAACAGTGTGGTGTGTGCAGATGAAAAATTCCTCTGGCTCTTGCTGTTGAGATACCAGGTTGTGATTGACAGTAACAGAATCAAAGCTGTGTTTGAGTTTTAGGTGTAGTTCTTCACGATGCAGAAGAGACACTAGGTATTTTCACTTTTGTCACTGATTTCACAAAAAAAAGAAAAAAAGAACAGCCACGAACAGAAGCTGGTTTTGAAAGACATCTCTGAATAGGCTCTGGAAGCTTTTGCTGTTGGCATCATCTCACATTGATTTAGACTGGCCTGGTGCTTCTGAAACAGATTCCCTCCAAAGCAGTCACTCCAACCTGTCTGTGGTGGCAGAGAGCACTTGCTCTACTCTGCTGCCAGATGGGATCTCTCCATGGCAGAGGGGAGCTTGGTTCAAAGCACCCATCCCCTGCTCAGACTCTGCTGTCCTTGCCCAAAGTCCGGGTGGGTTTGCACTGTGTTGACAGCGTGGGCACAGCAAATGTGGAAGCACAGCTTTTCTCTGCCAGCTCTGCCTCTGAAGAGAGAGGCTTCATAAGGGCAGGGTAGAATCTAGAAGTTTTTCTTGATGTCATCAGTCAGTGGCTAAAATTTGTACTTCTAAACCAATTCATAATAGGTCTTCACCATGCAAATAATTTTTAAGGCATCCTTGCTGCCATGCAGCTCCCTCAGGAGTGAGACTCCGTGTGCAGCTGACTGCAGGATGTGTAGGATGTGGCAAACACCATGTTGAAACACAGCTCTCAGGGCTGTATTCAGGATGAGTACTAGCTTAGGAAGAGCAACCTTCAGTTTAATCAGGATCCCTTTTCTGATGCAGATTTTGTCTGTGCAAATAGAGAACAGCAGGTGTCTGGGGTGCTTTTTCCTGAAAAAAATTCAAGCTCCCCTTTTCAAAATTAACAGAAACATGAAGTGAATACGTGCCCATCAATGAAATGGGAAATACCTCTGTGTGTAAGCCACATGTGAAACCATTTCCTATAGATTTGCTTAGAGGCCATCAAAGACCCTTCTTTGTAGCTGGATGCAAATTCAGGGTCAAATTCTGCCTTTCCAACCCCTGGTTTCAGTTTTCACAACCTCAGCAAAGCCGGTAGAGGAATGCACTCTCCATGTGGCAGAACATACCTTTATTTATAGAGCTGTATTTTTAAAGGCCTTATTCTCCTTTGTTTTTGTTTCTCTCTTGTGTTTCTGAATTAGATTTAGAATACAAAAGACCTCATTAAGGTTGGAGTCTGATTTAATGTTCATCCCAGCAGGAATGAAAAAGGATGATTAAAAGGTTCAATTTTGACTAGGATAGAAGCTCAACCTGCCTGCAAGGGTTGGGTTAATCTCATACGATGTAATAACAGTAATTCAGACTCCTGAAGTGCTTTTCCTGCTAACCTTAGACAGCTGTAGAAACACTAGTGGGAGATAAATCCCCTGACATGCTTATGCTTTCCCTGTAAAATCACTTCTGGGGTAGGAAATGGGGCTGCTGAGTACTGCCCATGCCAGGCCTGTGCTGCTTTCAGATGTCTGTGCTTCTTGGTCCTGCAGAAGTCGTTCCCAGTGGCTCTTTCTTGCAAGGTGGCTTCACTGTTTACTTCTTGACCTAAGAAGAGCTGGAATTTGCTTTCATCCAGCACTGGCTGGACTACATATATTTCATTTTTCATTTTTCTTACAGAAACTGGTGGCATCTGCATTGCCCCACGGCCCTCAGAGGAGAAAGCTGAGATCATTCCAGCTATGGCTATGAGACCTTTCTTTGGGATTGTGCCTGTGCTCATGGATGAGAATGTGAGTTGGAGCTGTGCTGGGTGCCCAGACGAGAAGCTGGTGTGTGTTCCTGCTTTAATCACCTTTTGGACAGCAAAGGAACAGGATCCAGAAGGATGCTTGTTTCTCCATTAAAATGGTAGAATAGATGAGCAATTTATATACATATAAAGAGAGACAGAGAGAGCATATCTCAGTTGTCCATACAGATTTGCCAACAGGGCATTGCAAGTATTGAAGAGTTGTTTACATTTATTTTCTCCACTTGTGACTCTCCACTGGCAGTCTGCAGTGAGCAACAGGGTGACTCTTGCTGGATCAGTGACACAGAAGCTCTTTACTATTCCTCTTTTGTTCACCTGTTCATCCTTCCTGTGCTTGAACCTGCAGGGAGAGGTTATAGAGGGCAATGACGTGTCTGGTGCGCTCTGCATTGCCCAGCCATGGCCTGGCATGGCAAGAACGATCTATGGAGATCACCAGCGCTTTACTGATGCCTATTTCAAAGCCTACCCAGGTAAGAAAAGTGCAAAGGGAAGGCAGTTTCACTGCAGTATAAACACACTGAATATTTTCAGCATCACTTTCTGATATTTCCCTACCATCCAGATCATGGTTTTGGGGGTGGGTCACATGTTGCAAGCATGCCCTGATGGTTTTAGGTAGTGTTGACCTTTCTAGCTGTCAAAAGGGATGTATTTTCTAGGAAACTTTAATGCCCAAGCTTTAAAGTCCAAATACCTTTTCTTTGGAGCTTTCTGCCTCACTTGGAAAAAGGCATATTGGATGGGAAATACCCCCTGCATCACTGAATCTCAACCCTATGTTACAACCTTCCTTTTTAAAATACAGTCAAGTTGTCTGCTAAGTAACTAGAAGTGTTAGAGAAACATTTTTTGTAGGACACTGGACATGACAGCTGTCTTCACTCAGGAGAGCAACTGAAAGGGATTTGAAAGCTACAGGGTGAACAAGAATCAGGCAGTCCTGAAAACTGTACAAAATGGGTTGGATAATAAGAATGGGAAACTGGTACAAGAAATTGAATGACCCCATAGTCCCTTATTACTCACTACATTTGCATCTGATATCTTGTTGATGTTTAGTTGATAGCTGTTTAATTGATCTGGAAGGGCAGAAAACATGACTGAAAGTCCATGAATAGGATAATAATGGGTCCTGGCAAGAACCACATTCAGATTTCACAGCAGTAGCTGCCTGCTGCTTCTTAGATGTGCCACTGGAACAATTCAGATGCAGACATGGCCTTGGTGAAGAGCCAACACAATCTGTGTTACCGGATGTGTCCTCAGTGACACTGGAGTTTCCAGGAAACCCTGGGTCTTTTTCAGTTTCCGTCAAATGTTTTAGACACTCCATGTTTATCATGGGGTGGTTTGGGGTTTTTTTAGCTAATCTGATAGCAGGGTTTCTCCCACACTCATATGCTGGAGAGTGACTGTTATCTGATATCTAAATCTTTGTTAGCCGGGAGGGAAAGTGGCTTTTCATCCATCCTAGTGTAAGTGATTAAAAAACCTGGCAGTGTTCCCATGTACAAAATGTAATAAAACTGCTCCCTTTCAGCTGAACAGTTGTAGTTTTCCGTGCGTGCTGAGGTGTAGCCAGCAGCAGTTCTGAGCTTGACCAGTAGCCTGTGGCACGATGGCAAATGACATTTGAAGTGGTTTTATCTTAGTGGTGTGTGCACCAAGAGGCCTGGGCACACAGCTGCTGTGCAGATGTAGGCATGCAAAGCCTAGGGAGATCAGAGAGCCCCTCTTGGTTCTGTAAATCCAACTGAGCATTGCTGGGTTGTGTTGCTGGGCTTGGTTTCATTATAGGAGCCTCAGCCACTGGTTGCTGCTGATTGTCTGCGGTGATTTGTCCATCTTGGCAGAGACCTGAGCTCCACTGTCTTGGTGCTATTCAGCTGCTTATTAGGAGCCAGGACAGCCCAGGTAGAGCAGAGGAGGGTCAGGGATGGCAGAGAGAAGTGGGATATGGTGTGAGGCAGGTGACACAGCTGTGAGCTTGTGAAGGCCTGCGAGCTGCCCGATCCACCCTGCCCTACTCACCATCCTATGGCATGGTCCGTCCTGCACCAGAGCCCAAAACTGGCACACTTGCTGCTGCTGATCAGCCCTGTGTCTTTGCTGCAGGTTACTACTTCACAGGGGATGGTGCTTACAGGAACCAGAAAGGCTATTACCAGATAACAGGGCGCATGGATGATATCATTAACATAAGTGGACACAGGCTGGGGACGGCAGAAATAGAAGATGCAATGGTAAGTTCCAAGCAGGTGGAGGTCCCTTGACAGGGCATATCTGTGGGGTAGGGTGACCCTTTTAAAGCAGCTTTGTCTCTTGCCTTCAAACCCCTGCCCCTGCATAGACACAGCTTGATGCACAGTGAATAGCAAAGGTGCAAGAGGAAACAGCTCCCTTGTGGAAGGAGACAACAAATGAGCAAGTGAGAGGAGCCGCCCTGTGGACAGTCCCTGCAATTGAGCTGTCAGAGCTGTTTCAGTGATGTTGTACTGTTGCAGTTGCCGTTTTGGATGCCGGTGGACCCTCCATAAGTGTCTCTCCTATTTCTTCCTTCCCTTCTGCTAACACCTGACCTCTCCCTCCTAAAACTGTGGTTCTTGCTCATCTGAACTACCTGAGTATGCCGGAGAATTCAGCAGTGTTAAACATAAAGCAACCTTGATTTACGTCAGCTGCAAAGCTAGCCTGTCATTTTGAGAGAAAATAATATTATCTCAAGGACTTGAAAACAAAAAGTCCTCAGAGTGTTTAGATTTAAAGCTTGACCTGTATATTTATTTCTATATTATGTGTCTTGCCTGCAAATGGCACTTAAATGTAACATCTGATGAACCTGAGCTGTGTTCACATGGAACACAGGATCCTACTTTCTCCTCTGTGAGTAATTCTTTTGTCTGTGCAGGTTTCTGATCATAGTTGTAGGATCCAGTTCCTCTCACAATCTATGTATGTGTATGCATGTCTAAATGCAAATATATTTACGTCTCTAGATTGCTCTATGATGTTTACTTTCATATTTTAATGTAATTTAAGATAACATAATCCATTCTTTGGTGTGGGATGCAGCTGTGTGGTTTCTTCTGATCTGTGCACCCAAACTGTCATCTTAACTGCAGAAGAATGTTAAATTAAACTCTGCAGTGCAACAGAAGAAATCACTGTTTTGTAGCATAATAACAAAAATGCATTTGGGTTAGGGAAGAAATCTGATTCTTTCTGCCTTCTGGTTTGCTTTGGGCACTTATAAACACCAGTCCAATGTGGACTGTGATGTTGGCAGCTTCACTTTTTGAAGTGAAAAGTGGCCTCTGCTGGCCACAGTTCTCTGTAGCACTGAGCAGTGCAAGACTGGTTTTGCTTGTGATTTGGCAGTGGTCTGTCACCACTTGGGACCACAGTCATGAACAAAGAAAGAGAAAAAGGGTTTCCAGCTGTTGCAAATTCAGCTCAGTGTGCAGTGGGCTTAGCAGTGGATGTAGGAGTACTTATTTGTGTATATAAAAGCAGGGCCAGTACAGGGCTACTCCCTGAGACGTGGCCGTGGCCATGGCCACCAGCTGACCCTGCAGTAGGAAGCTGGCATCCAGCTTTCCTGTTGTGCTTTCAGCAGGATCTGTCAAGCAGAGAGCAAGATATGGCAAGGTGTCTTGTTTGTAGAGCAACTGGCATAAACTCTGTAGGGCTTGAAGCAGTTATGATTTGTGTATTTTTGTTTGACTTTCTGTGAAGGCTGATCACCCTGAAGTCCCTGAGACAGCTGTGGTTGGGTATCCACATAGGATCAAAGGAGAAGGTATGTGAAAAGCAGTGTCCTGACATGACATCTGCATATACTTCCCTTAAATTCTAACCCAGGCTGCATGTTAGGAGATGCTGAGGGAATGGGAGGGCAATTATCCCTAGGCTGACTGGCACTGCAGCCCCAAGAGACAAAGATAGACATGAAAACAGCTACATCCTAACCTGGGTATTACTCCCTAAACTGTTTTCATACATAGTGTTTATGTATATGGTAAAGCTTCCTTTTACAGGATTGTGCTTAGAAATGTCCTTTGAACAAAATGGGAATGGCTGCTTTACACTAGCCAACTTTTGATCCCAATAACAGTTTGGTGATTTATGTTGACTTGCCATTGTCACTGAGATCAGTCACAGATGCCAAGAAAAGGCTGGGCCATCGTTTGAGGGCTGGAGTCTGACTCGCTTTTGTAAAAAGGATCAATGATTTTCTTGTCAGTCCGTAGATTGTGCATAGGAATGATTTGAAACCCTCCTTGGCATTCAAATGAGCATCCTTGGTCTTTCCAGACAGTATCTAATATGAGGTTTGTGGCTTCTGCCCATTTGTCTTCCAGGTGCCTTTGCTTTCATAGTGCTAAAGGAGCAGACAGCTCGTGTAGACCATATCAAAGAAGAGCTCAAAACCATAGTGGCTTCCAAGATAGCAAAGTATGCTGTGCCTGACCACATTCTGGTAAGTGGGAGACTGAAACCGGTACCAGCAACAGGAAATGGTCACATCAAGCAACCCTCACCGCCCTACCTGCAGTGCTGCTGTTGTCTTCCTCTGGCAGGAAAAAGAGGCAGGGGAGCAGAACGACCCGGAGGGATCCAGGGAGGGGGAGGGCAGGTGCAGTGGTCTGTCTGCATGTGAGAGAGGCACTGAGAGGCAGTGACACATGCCCAGCTAGCTTGCAATGATAATTAGCATCAACGTCAGATCTCAAAGCACTGGCTGTGTTTCTGTTGCACAGCAGGCCTGGCCCTGGAAGCACTGATGAGCTCCAGGCTCTGTCTCAAGCCTCCTCACCTTTTAGCAGCTCCCTTTGTGTATTAGGGGAGAATTCACAAAGCTGCCCCTTAGCTGTCCCCCAAGGTCTGCCTGCATCCATTTCTCTCTTCTTGGAGGCAGTGACCAGACACTTCTTTGAGGGGCTCTGCTTTGGCCACATGGATGAAAGGTGGATACCAAGGCAGAGGTAACAGAATACAACAGGAGCAGGCTTGGAACAGCCCAGGATATCCTCAGTGGATTGGAGAAAATTCCAGAACCTGGAGGTGTGGAGGGGGATGCCTCCATTTCCCTGTGTTTCGGGGTAGTCCTGCAGAGAAGTCCTCTAACTCTTCCCTTGCATGTCAGTTAATGCTATAGAGTTTTGTAGCCTACTGGCCTGATGATGTAGCAAAATGTGAGACATGTTGGTGTCTCTGCTCAGTGTCTGAGAACTCTTCATCAGCCTCAGATTTATGCTAAAGCCTTTGAATTTGCTGCTAAGTCCTTCCCAGGAGGCATAGCCAAGGCATTTAAGATTGTTCTGGTTATGAAGTAAGGTGTGTAGGCTGACGGATACCAGGCGGAGAGAAACATCAGCAGACAGGAGATACCCCTTGAGTAGGAGACCCTGCAGAATTCTGGTGTGCAGAATTGTGTTGCTTTATATTCCTGCCCTGTAAAGCTGAATACAAATATTTCTGTCTGTTCTGGTAATAAGTTGAGGTTTGTGTCACCATTGGTGCCTAAGTTTTCATGTGTAATTAGATTTCAATAGCTAACAGCATATTCAGGACCTGCTTCCCAAAAGAGCTGTGTGTCCTGCAGCACCCAGCCTGGGCATGGCAATGGGGAACAAAGTCCACTTAAAATAAGAATAAAATGTATAGCACAAGGAATTTATGCTAGTGACACTCCTTTCCTTGGACATAATCCAGTGTGCTCAATGGTCTGTTTCCCAGGAGCCTCAAAGGAGCTGTGGCCATGGAAAGTGTGCCAGGCTTAGGATAGTCCAGCCAGATTTCCTTGTGGTTTCCAGCAGGACTCAAGTTCTGTGAAAGGTGTGTTTTTCCCTTCTTTGCAGGTGGTAAAGCGCCTCCCTAAAACCCGATCAGGGAAGATCATGAGAAGGCTGCTGAGGAAAGTAGTCACTGAACAGTCAAGCAGCATGGGAGATGTCACCACACTTGATGATCCAAGTGTTGTCAAGGAGATATTGGATGCTTACCAGAAACACAAGGAGAAGAGTTCTTCCTAACAGGCAGCTCTGGAATTTCTCTCCTTCAGAAATGTGGAAGGTCTCATATAACCAGGCAAACAACATAGTTCTTGTTGAGCTGTGATGGGACACCCTCCCTTTTCGGCCGAGGGTGAAAGAGCAGAGGAGGCTGCTGCTTTGCTAAAGTCCTTTATTTTGCAGTTCCATAGTTTCTGAAGGTAGCGTTTGAAGGGGATACACGATAAAGCAAAGCAGCAGCAGCAGCGACAGCAGGCTAAGCTTGATGATGGTGGAGATGTTTCAGTTGCAGAATCAGCTCAGATTTTACTAACTTACAGTTAGAGGATTATATTTGTTAATTAACCAATAAAATTAACACACGATTCTAGTTTTCTTTTCTTAACCTATCCTGGTCTAATTCTAATGATCGTAAATCTTACACAAGTCTTATATAGGTATTACACGAATTTGTGTGTATAGTTTTTATCAACTCTTATTGTTTATGTGAACACTATCGAAAAAATGTGAACAATATAGTTCTATCTATGTTTGGTCTAGAGTAAGGAAACTCTGTGAAAAGGTAAAACTGCTGCAGTACAAACTGTGTTTAAGGTCTCTTTGCTGCAGCTTTTCAATGTTTAAGGCACTTAGCATATTTTTCTACTAAGAGTTAAAAATCTATATTTCTATTTCACTGTGGTGTGATTTCATGTATCTCAGCTTATCCAAAGGTTTTAATTCAATTCTTGTGCTTTGGTTTTCCTCTGGGCCTGGGTCCAGAGGAGCTCTCACTCCAACAAGTTCTCTCTTGCTGTTTTTTTAAAAACTGTTTCCTTCTAGGAGAACAAGATTTTCCACTCCACAACATACTTGGAGATGCACAGGGCTAGGAGCAGTCTGCAGTTTTACACAGTCAGTGAACTCCTTTTCCTTGCTCTCAGGGCTGTTGTAGAGCAGCCACTGGTGATTTCCATGAGCTATGCTGAAATGTAACACGAGCTGAAGCAAGATACAGATGTTAATGTTCCTCATTTTAATGTTATTGCACAGGGAAATGTTTTTTATATGATGCTTCTTGCTGTTTTAAAAGAAGCCCTGGAAAACACTTCCTCAGTTTTTCCTTCAGCTTGGATATCTGAGTCCAAGCAGCTGTATTTCACTGCAACTGTGGTGCCTTTTCAGCAATGCTGGGTATGCTAGTAGATGTTTCATATGCATTATTAGGGAAATGAGAAGGGCATGGCTAGTCTGATAATTCTTCCTTGACTTTACCCATTGTTCTAATATCTCCTTTGGCTTTCCTCATACGGATTTTCTCCTACCACCATGTATCCTGGGACTTCCCAGAGATGGTGAGCCTGTGACCTTTCATGTCCCACCCAGGTAACCCAGCACCAGCACTTGCAGCTGCAAAAAGGAGCCACAAAGCCCATGACTGGACTTCCTACATGTCCTCAGTGCATTGCTGCCATGCTGATTTACCAAAGAGTTAAGTGCTGTGTGGGTACCCACAAACTCCACTAAAAAAAGTGCCTCTTAGATGCCTTGTGGAAAGCGATAGCAGCATTCCAGACCAGCAGCCTCCGAATAGCAGGGAAGAATAGCCTTTGTCTTTCCTATGCTTTCAAAATTGCAGCTCACATAGTCAGTGTTTTATTTCTGGATTCATTTTATCATGAGCACATTCCAGTTGAAGCACTCCTTATATTTGGGCTCTACACAAGAATTTGCTAGTAGGGTTACTTATTCCTGAATTTAATTGGAGCAACACTGCTTTTTCCAGTGGGACTATGCACTGCAAAGACAATTTGTGCACCTAACTGGAGGCAGGAAAGGCAGGAGGGAAATGGGTAGGTAATCTGTCGGACTGGGAAAGGAGTGGTGAATTTTTTGGGCAGCAGAGATCCTGGTACCAGAATGGGAAGCAGGCTGCTTGAAGTATGATGTGTTCTCAAAGACAGGTGTGTTCTCTTAAAACCCAGAGTTCCTCCGAGGACACCAGCTGCATTTGCTTTTTTAAAAAAATACTTTCAATGTCTCTAGGGACTGAATAACACAGTAAGGAATACCATGCTTTGTTAAATATTCCATCCTTCTGACTGAAATGCACTTTTACATAAGGTAAGTAGACACCCTGTGGACTTTCTGGGAAGTTGAAGATCAGAAGTTTTGAAGGTTTGATAGAATTGACAGGATGTTAATATTTGAGGAGATAGACACTATTTTATTGCCATTGCAATAGAAAAAAGCCCAACCTGCTTCCTTAAGTAATTTTCAGTGGGAAGCAGACAAGAGGTAAAGTTTTTGACAGAAAAAGTACACTCCCTTATTTAAACAAGTTGTCTCCACGCAGTCTGAAATAACAGTGTGGAGGAAGAAAAATTACTTTTGAACAAGATTACACACTTTCCTTTTAGTCAAGAAAGCATTTCTTACATTACGGACATAGAATTTCCTTGTCTTGTTGACCTGAAATTTCCACGTGTGTTGTCCCAGTGGTCACAGACCCATGGTTTAATCCATGTGAACTGTCTCACAAACACTGTCTGTGTGAGGAGCAATGTGCTTTGGTGGACTGGGACATTTGTCATCCAATTCCTCTGCTCAGGGAAAATGAGAGATGGATGCACTCCCTCACCTGCATCCCTGTTGTCTCAGCTTGCATGGGCTTAGGGACCATGGCTGCCAGGGAGGTTCCAGGCTGACCAGGAAGCTGCAGAAGCACAATAAATTCACAGCTGTACCAGCTGTGGTGCAGACAGGAAGCTGTGGATGCCTCATCCCTAAAAGTGTTCAAGGCCAGGCTGGATGGGGCTCTGAGCAACCTGGTCTAGTGGAAGGTGTCCCTGCCCATGGTAGGAGGGTTGTAACTAGATGATCCTTGAGGTCCTTTCCATACAAACTGCATTTCCACAGCTGAGCTGTGGTGCTTGGGATGTCCATCTGCTATGAGGCCCCCTTGGGGTATTCCAAGAGAGCACATGGTGCTCCCGTGCTGCCCACACGGTGTTCTGCAGTGGACACAGCTTGTGCTGGGAGCCTCAGTCTCTTGGTAAAACTGCACTTCTGCAATTATCCCAGCACTGGCTTTGGGGATGACAGCCCATGCCCAGCCCATGTAATGGCACCCTGAGTCTGGTAAAAACAGAGCTAGGCAGGGCTTGGAAAGAGCACTTCTTATGAAAAGAAGGATACTGTGCTTTACTGAGTAGGCTACTCATAGAAAGCTTTAAATTAAAGCTGAAATTTTACATTTTCCTTCCAGAGTTTAAATTTTCCATCCAGAGAAGTCCCCATTTCTTCTTTCTCCCCACTATCTCTGCTAACTGCAGCAGTTGCTTCTTCACTGCAAGCTTGAGTTGAGCTCTGCATTTTCATCAGTAACAGCACTGGTGTGTGGTGACAGTGCTTTCTACTTCACATGCAGCAGGCTTGTGGCCCGGGGTGGGGATTCATCCCACAGAACTCGCACTGGTTTCCTCAGTGCCTGAAATGCCAGGAAGGAGGAAGTTTCTGAAGGACCCGAGGCCTGCAAGGCCCTTAAGACAAGCTGATCTTCACCAATTAGTGATGTAGTCAGGTGTCAGTGGGATCATGGGACAAACTTGGGAGCAATTGCTTCATTTAGAAAAGCAGAGCTGTTGAATTCTTCTAAACCTTTGTGTGTCCATGAGTGATGTATGGGTTGTTTGTCAGATTGCCTCTGTAGCTTCATTAAAAGAGATCAAAGTCAATTTTATCTGTTGCCAGTTATTGCAAAGGGCCAGTATGCTTTTGTTTCCCCACTCAGTTTTGCCAGTAAGACCTGGTCATGGTGCTTTATCCACCACTGGAGACATAGACCATGATTTTTCCAATTTTATAAAGGGAAAGCTCCATCTGTCTAGAGGTGTGTTTTGTACAGTCTGATGTTAAGCCTTTAATTTCATTTTGTTTACTTGTAATCATGCTTTAAACACATTTATTGTCCTTGACCAAAACCAGTGTCTTCAGTGATCTTTGTACTCATATTTCCAGTAAAGGATGAGTTGTCTTTGCATCATCGTTGTCAGGTCTTCTATCCCCTCAAGAGCCTGGGACTTCATCCGTTCTCTGAAATTTCAAAGGAAGGCAAAGGAGTGTGAGATCAGGATGAGTCGTGATCCAGATTACGTTTTGCTTTGCTCCTTTTCTCTAAACAGTAGCTCACAAGAAATGAGTTAATGCCAGAAAACTGCCACTGAAAAAAAGGGCAAAGTTGAAGAACATTTGGATGTCAATAAGCTGCACATCTTGTGTAAATCCTGAGGTCCCACTGCTCTACACTTTTTCCTGTGTGATGCGAACAGAGAGTAATGAGTGGGAATATTTAATTACCATTAGTTGATGTGGATAGTTCAGCTCCTTGCTTTGTGCACACCTTGCACAAGTAGAAAAGGAGTGAAAGCTGGGTGTGTATGGGTGACATGAGAGACAGCACTGTGTAGAGGAAGTGCATAGCTGTTCCAGAGTCAAGCAGATGAGAAGGGATTTCTTTCCAGGTGCCTTGGATCATTTGTAAGTGACACAAAACACATCCTCTGCAGGGTGTCTTGTCCATTAAGAAGTGAGAAAGACGGAGTTTCACCCCCTGCCTACCCCATGGATAACACTATAGGTATAATGAGGGGGCAGACACCGTTAGCCTTCTGCCTCCAGCAGCTGCTTCAGGGAAGGTTCCAGTGCCACTCTTAGCACTTGCAACCCTCTGGCAAGTCACAGAAAGGTCTAGACAGAAAAGCAGGTGTCCATCTCCTCACTTTGTCTCTCAATGCTGCAGCTGTCCTGATCTATTTACTGATAACTTACTGGTAAAATAGAGACAGTTTTCTGGTCTAACACAATTATATTCAAGGGCCAGTTAAAGCCACAGAGTGATTTCAGCCACAAGTTTCTGTTTTTAAATTAAGCAGGAACAGATGTTCCTTTTCCACCTTGAAAACAGACAGGTCTGGACAGGGAATTGTCTTCTGGCTGACTCTAGAGGTGAAGCATGTTTTTCATGGTAGTGACCCCAGCCCTGTTTTGTCTGGGACAGAAGCATTTGGGAACACAACCACCTTTTGCAGCGGAAATTATCATGGCTGTGCAAAAATTACCAGCCTACAAACAGTGGCAATAAAATCTGCTGTGGCAGATCATTCTTACTCTTACTTTTATTTCTCTATAGCTATTGTGTATCTGCCATGACTCTATGTGTCTGAGGTGATGGAACTTACTCTGGCTTTTTGATATATGGAGGCTGGGAGAGTAGAACCCAGTGCTTTTTACTGTTCATCCTGCGCCTGGCATGCAGAAGATTCAAATTTCTTTTTCCACCTACTGGATTTTGGGGATGTGATTTTACTTTTCTCTGCCTTGGCCTTCTGCATTCCCAGGAATCACAGCCTCACAGCAGAGATAGAAGGCATCATGGAATAGAGGTCCCAAGGTCCTGGGGTGAGCTGATTGCTCAGGAAAGTGGATGTCCTTAGGGATCAGTGCAGCAAACCTCTCTTGCAGCTGCTGGGCTTTTGCCTGAATTCAGCGAGAGCACAGAGAAAATGCCCCCCTGCCATGCCTCCCTTTCCTACCTAGAGACCCTCTCTGTGGAAAGCCCGAACATTATGTTATGAGGCAAGATGCCAAAAAGCCTTTCCCATTCCTTGGCAGCACACAGTTGGGGGGCTCCCTTGTTCCAGCCAGCCCTTGTCTATTGAGCTGCTCTTGATAAAAAAAGATTTTTTTAGAGTTAACAAAGCTATGGCTGTGCTCCCGGCAGTGACACCAGGGATCCTTTCTGTAGCACCAAGGCAAAGAAGGCAGAAAAATCTCAATACATTTTATTACCCAGGCAGCCAAGAAAGGAGCAATGGGGATGTACAGGGAGCCTCTGGGCTGACAGGGACAGGGGTGAGGGTGTCACGCTAACATCTGGGATAACTGGTACAAGCAGCTGAAGGAGATAAAGCTACCAAAGCAGATTCCCAGAACCTCCGCCAGATCACAGCCCTGCCAGTGGCTCCGGG
>VZRQ01004567.1:805527-828088 GCA_013397975.1 Machaerirhynchus nigripectus | reverse complement strand
GAATTGGAACAAGCTCCTTTTGGGAGGAGTGGAGTGAGGGGGGTGGTTATAGCTGCTGTGTTGGGCCTCGTCCACAGTTCAGTGTCTGCTGAAGGAATCGCAGCTTCTCAGGGCCGTGTTTTCAGGCCGTGCTTCCCGTGAGTTGAGGCAAGAAGCCTTGTTGTGGGAGACAGGCGAGAGCAACTCTTCTGTCCCTCTGTGTAAGGCTCTGGATCAGCCTGTGACCTGTTCAAACCTGTGGTGTTTGCCATTCCTGTGCTGAGTTTCTCCCCAGTTAATCACGTCATCTTTGCTCTGTCACCTTAGCCTCCTCTGCAAGTTTTTCCCTGCCCCTTTAAATGCTGTCTGTTGGAATTTAAGGTTTCTGTTTCTCTGTTTCAAAACCCTTGTCAAGTCCAGCTGGATGTATGTGTTTATCTTGAGTGATCTGCTTTAATTGAGGAGCAATATCAGGCTGTGTATAATAGCGTGTGTGGATATATATAAGATTTGTTATGTGTCTTGGTTCTAGTGGGCGATAGGAGCCTGACAAAAGGTTTCACAGCAAAAAATACTGAATTTGTAAAATAGTAGTATTATTTTGCTGTTTCTCAGGAAGGTGGGGCCTTGATATAGAGAAGCTCCTAGCAAGAATACGAATTTGATAATACCCAATAGTATCATCACACAGTGCATTTATTTTCCTGTCCATATTGGCAGTATTGGGTAATTTCAACTTGAAAATAGTTGTCAAAATGTTCAAAAGAAGTTCTGACACTAATTTGTCCCTGAATTTCAATTGCAGTGACTTGTCAAGTCTTTCTAAAACAAATAAGCAGTTGGCTGCTTCTTGGGCAGTTAATTGTCTTTATTGAGGGTCAGATATTTAGTTTTGTTATAGTGGTCAACTGGCACTTAAACTGACTCTGCTCCCTCTACAGGTTTACCATTTTGGAATTAAAATAATGATAGCTGGGAATGATGTCCTGGGAAGGGAAAACACACCACACATGATAAAATTAAGGGTTTCTTGTTGTGTTCGACCACTAAGGCACAACAACTGCAGTGTTCCCTTCATCAGCAACTCTGACTGGGTAAATGTTTGTCCCTGAAATAACCACACCAGTGTTTTTCAAGCCCGTAGTGGTTGCCATCTGTATCATATTTATTTTCCATATTACTGATTTCCTGGGCATGCCAGGGTGTACTGGACAAGAGTGTTGCAAGTGTCTGGTCTCCAGTATGTGTATTTGGGGTTTTTTTAGAGGAATGGGTAGTGTGATCCTTAGATGGAAATGTTTTCAAAACACCTCTCTATCGGTATACCTGCCTTGCTTGTTCCTTTACTCCTCTTCCCTGTGGGAATGTATCAGAATAAATCCCTTGATCTTAGCAGAATGATTCCAGTTGCAGTGGATGTGTTGTATGTTTTTTTTTAACAATCATAGCATAATATATAATAACGTTATGACTTCATATACTTGAGTCTAAAGATTGCATTTGAGTCCAGCCTAATGTAGCTTAACACATTACTGGAGTGTCCTAATTTTTTTTTTTTTTTTTTTGATATAGAACTTCGGTTTCCATGTATTAAAGCACTTGAATCCAAACATCATTATCGGATATTTATCCAAGGTTTTGTGGTTTAATCTCAGTCTTGGTGAAAACTTATCATCTGCTGAACTTGCAAATATGATTCCTGAAGGGATAAAACCAAATGTGAACATTTCCATCTTCAAGATATTTTTATAAGAGGCTTGTGCTTCTCAAAACCAAAACTTCTGAAGAGTGTGGCAATGTCATAACTTAGTCAGGAGCTTTGTGTGGTGGGTAGGGATAGCCAGGAGCATCCCAGGGACTGGTTTTGCCTTTGCACAGGTTCTGGCTGCAGGTAAGACCTTAAACACAAGCCTGTGTCTCCTTCAGACTGCTCAGGTTTGTATTAACGAGGTACTTGTTAGCAGCTCTTGGCTGGGGTGCAGTGTTGAGGCTCAGCTTTTGACTCAAGGAGGTCTGCAGAGTTGCGTGGTCTTGTAAAACCACCTAATGATTATGGAACATAGGAAAAGCCAGCACACATTTTATCTTCATTCAGTAATTTAAAATCATCTTGCTCAGAGCACTCTGGGTTTCAATGTGCAAGGTGTATGTGCACGTAGTCCTCTTAAAATGCTGGAGCTTCCCTGCCTTGGGATGGCATCAGAAGTGGAATTCTCATGGTACAGATGCCTATTTAAATTCAAATAAATTTGCCTTCATTTTATTTCCCACTTCTGTGTTCGTTGGGCACCGGATATCAACAAGAACAGGAATGCACATATCGGAATTCCTCTGTGGGTTGTGGTTGCAGTGATTCTCTGGTTGTTGCCCTTTTACTATTAGCAGTGCCTGTGTTAGCAGCAGTGGTGTGGAGACAGCAAGACTCAGCAGTGAATTTAAAGACAGGCTTTTCTTTTTCAGTTGAAATTCAGTGAGTTTTGATTGGCTTAGTGCTTTCGCTAACCACAGGTTGTGTTTCTTCAGGAATCAAAACTCGACTTGTCCTTGCATATCAGTCCTGTTCATAGTCTGTTAGGGTCAACACTGATTACTTGGGTGCAGCTTTACTTCTTCCTTTCAGTTCAGAGTGGGCCTTCTGCTGCTGACCCAGCAGGAAGCTCATTTCTGGGCAAAAAGAGCATCATTTCACGAGCCTGCAGTGCTGGGAACTTGCTGCACCTCATATACACCAAGCTTTCTCTTCTGTGCTATCTGAATTTGATGGCAAAGGCAGTGTTATCTTATTTTCCATTTGTATGTGAAAAGTGTTGTTTTAGTAAGTGCAGATGATAAAAGGCAAAGCCCAGCATTTTGGCAGTTGTTACCACATTTTATTTTCAGAGCTCCATCTTGGTTCCACATGCTCTCAGTGTTCTGGAAGTGCTAAGCTGTGCCCTGGTTTCCTCACTTCTTTCTGACTTATCAGGAGCTGTTAGTGTTTCTCTTCTTTATCTCAACAGTTGGTTCAGCTGAAGTGTTTTTCCTCTCTGGTTTGGTTTTTTTTTTTTTTATTCTGTGGAACTTTCTGCCACTGTTCTGCAAAAGTATTCATTTGCTTTCTATTGTTTAAAATGTATGTTCAGAATGACATCTTGTTTGAGGGCCTTTGCTTTGTAACACACTGGGGTAGTGAAAAAGCTGAATCGATGTTTAACACTCCTTGTTAAACCGGTGTTTACATTTTACAGCACTTTTCACACAACACAAAACTTTCTTCCGGCTTTCCAAGAGTGGTGTGTATTCCATAATAATTTTTGAGTTAAAGAGGACCCAGAGAGTTCTTGATTTTAAAACTTGTGGTAGGTTTAATAAAAATCTAATAAGAACCTAAATCTGCTGTTCATCACAGTGGAAATAAAAAGCCAGAATAGCAGGGGAAAAAAACCCCCAAAATTCATGATGCAGCTTTGAAAACTAGAAAAGTTTGTTCGTTTTTACTGTTTCTAAGATGGAGATGAGTGTATTGGACCTGTAGTATCAAAACCTTCGGTGTGAGCACAAAAGAGAACTTGTGCACCAGCACAAAAAGAGAAAGCCAAGCAAACTTGACATAATGAAGCTCCATGTATAATGCAAATAGATGACTTTCATTCCACTGTCTTAGGGTGTCTTTTTCCTTTAATGATGGGATTCACTGACAGTTTTTGGTTCTGCTTTTGAGCTTGCAGACTTGAGTGATGAAATATTTAAGATGAAAATGTAGTTTCTGCTTTGTCTTACTTCCAGCTAGTTTTTGAGTATTGAGAAACTGGATACTGACTGGCATGGAAACTGTTTTTCAACTTCGAATTCTTCTAGGAAAATGAGGTGGGGTGGGTTGGATGAGTGCTGTGTGTAAAGTGGGTTCTGTTTGTGCTTGAAGAAGCTGGGGTAACAGGACTGCCTGTTCTAGCTGCTGTTCCTGTGTCATTTGAGACATGGAATTGGAGAGAGGGCTGGCTGGGGCCGTGCTGCCATGGCACGTCAGAGCTGCTGAAGTCACAGTTCGTGGAAAGCGCTTGGACACGCAGCTGTGCTGTGCTTCTCCTGAGCTGAAGTGTCTTTGAGGCGTGTTCACTGCAAGCTGGGCAGGAAAAATAGCCTCTAACGACCCAAAGCAAACAAATCAGTGTTTCTGGCTTCCAACCTGAGTCACTCCTTTAGTCCAAGGGTTTGATCATTTCTGCAGACTGGAAGTAAGCAAGGTGCTCTACCGGTTGAAGTACCTAATTAAGATGAGGGTATGAATCATAAATGAGAAGTTGGCCTTCTGCTGAGGACATCTCTGGAACACCCACACTGCCATCCTCTTTTTTGTTTATACAGAGGTATTAACTGTGTTGCTGGGACGTGAGGTAACTCGGGAAACATTCCTGCCATACAGGGCACGAGAGATTCTCAGGTGAGGTTGAAATACCGGTAGCACTGACATGGGGGAGTTCTAGAGGAACTTCTTGTTGCACACCTGACTCATGAGCAGCTGAGTTGTTTCTTCAGTTTAATTAAATTCCGTGCCTTGTCCTGTTAAAATTTGAGGCTTGCCCCATAAATCTAAAGAAGATATTAATTTAAGGTATTGCTTTTTCATTTAACCCTGCCAATGAGTGATTCCAGGGTTTGTCAGATTTTTTAAGTTCTCCCTAGTTGGTTTAATGAGAGTTTTAATGTTTTATGGGATTTCTTTTAAATATAAAAAACCCAGGAATGCAGGCTGAGGTGTTGTCTTGGTGTTCAATACAGATAACTAATGTCAGGAGATATTACACACTATTGAAGTTGGAAGAGCTGGAGATTTATTGCTGTGCATTATGGTCCATTAGTACTTTTTCTGGGAAGAATTCTGTAGTCCACAAGTGCTAAGCAATATGGAGATAGACTGTGTTACTGTTGAAGGTAGATGGGTAAAACACAAACGTTTTCCTTGCTTGGCTGTTCCACTAGATTTGAGGCAGTAGCACATTCCTGACTGGATTTAGCTTACACACAACCTGGCATAAAAGAAAACATAAAGTATTTCTTATGCTCTAAGAATGATAACTTTGCATTATTGAGGGAATATCCAGTACTCTTAAATTGTTCCTACCCAAAAGAACATAGTATTACTTCTTCTTGAATAAAAGAATGTAACAAACAATAGCTTCTGTGGGCTTACTGCAGTCTGGAGCAGCAGTGGAGAGACAGGCAGTCATTTGTGCTCAGAAATCTCTGAGGTTGTTGAAGCGTAACTGCAGGGAAGATACTCTTCTGATTTGTGGCAGGATGGGAACACCAATTAAGAATTCACTGTAGTTACTGTGTCTGGATATTCAGCTGCTGAAGAATTTTTCTTTTTTTTTTAAGGAGAAAATAGTTTATCTTATCTCTGATTCTCTTGCTTTGTGCAATCTTCAGGTGGTCACCCCCTCACTTCCCCATAAAGAGATTTTCGTGTCTGGTTATCTCAGCTGAAGTTGGCAATAACCAGCAGATCTGAACTTCCTGCTCATAGTTGTGACCTTCCCCACCCTCTGTCAACTCAGTGCTGACAAGGAAGGACACTAGAGGAGGAAATTCTGAATCTTTTAGCTTGGATAAGAACAAAGCCTTAGTCTGGAAGAAAGAGAAGCAGAGTCAAAGCGTACCTGCTTATTAGATAACCAAATGTTGGTTGTTTTGTTGTAAGTTAATGGTACACCTGTTGGTTTTCCCTCATCAGGTTTGCCTGTATTACTGGCTTCCTTAAGCCAGTCTTAATTGTCTGCAGGGTGTGAGCTGAGAGCAGCATCCTGAGGGGCAGATTTTCAAGTTATTTCTGCCTCTCTGCCCTGCCATGGCAGGAGCACGGGGCTGTGGTAACTCCCACCATGGAAATCCTGCTGTCCAGCCAGATGGGCCCTGTGGAGCCGTGCTGAGGCAGGAGTAGTCTAAACATTCCAGTAAGTTCAGTCTGGCCATGGAGAGCTCTGCAGCAGGCTGGGAGGTGAGGCTTAGGGTGGACAATGTGCACAATGAGCTGGGTGGACAGGGAGGAGATAGAAAGTAGCAGAAGGCTTGGGCTAGAAATCCTGGGTTTCGTTTGCTGGTTTTAATATCAGAGCTCTGGTTTGAAGAGTATAATCCCATTTGCTGTCAGCAGTCAGGTAGGGAGAATGTGTTCTTGCTGTGTTTCTGTGCCATCTGTATTTCCATCAGTGTAAGCATCCCATGGAGATCCACAGCATTTCTGGGATTGTGAAATCGGGATACAGGGCGAGTCAAGGTTCTAAAAGGTTAAAAATTTTAGCTAAGAGTTAGAAGCAACTTGTACTGATTAGAATGCAAGGTAAAAAAATAATAGATAAGTTAATGATTATTAGATGCTTAAGCTAGAGCTAAGTGATGTATTATTTGCCATCATAGTCTTGTTTTAAGTTTTGTTTATAGAAGGAAACAGGCTAAATGAACTGTCATCAAAGCAAATTGAAACTAATGGAATCAAGAACAGCACCTGGGTTTTCTAATAATTAATCAAAAGCAGGGGATCTTGGGCTGTGCCAGCAGGTCATGAAGGCCTGGCAACAGCGAGAAGGTAAAGGGCTCGTTGTGAGGAAGATGTTCCTGACCTCATCTTTCAGGACCACTGACCCAATTCGAGACCACCGAGCCAGTTCAAGAGAGAAACTGCGCATGTGTGACGGACTGATGGTCTCATTTTAATACAGAGCGGGAATGGCAGGTGCTGGGGTCATACATATGTAAAGGATGTAAATATTTGAGTAATAAATAGGGCCTGAAGAACCTTGTACTTCGCTGGCATGCTTCTAGGAGGCTACTCCCATGCCGCCCGCCATGGATATATTTATGAATAAACATGCCACTTTCTGACTTTAATTAGTTAGAGGGTCTTTNCAGGACCACTGACCCAATTCGAGACCACCGAGCCAGTTCAAGAGAGAAACTGCGCATGTGTGACGGACTGATGGTCTCATTTTAATACAGAGCGGGAATGGCAGGTGCTGGGGTCATACATATGTAAAGGATGTAAATATTTGAGTAATAAATAGGGCCTGAAGAACCTTGTACTTCGCTGGCATGCTTCTAGGAGGCTACTCCCATGCCGCCCGCCATGGATATATTTATGAATAAACATGCCACTTTCTGACTTTAATTAGTTAGAGGGTCTTTTGTCCATGAATATCAAGATTTAACGAATCACAGGGGACTGGTGTAACTTGGTAGTGGTTTGCAATAGGAAAATACGAGTTTGTCACTAGCAGAAATAGCCCTCATGTAAATTAAATTCTTCATTCAAGATCGCATCTCTGAGGCTTTTTTCTTAGCAATAAACTCTATTCAGCCTTGACCATTAGCTGATTTTATAGTTTAGGGGGGGAAGATAAGAAATGATGGGGGATAAAAGAGGAGCAAACCTGGAAATAAGTAAGACTGACTTATTCCAAGCATTTCCTAAAGAATTACCTTTTGAACTGTACATCAGCCTGTTGGTAAAGAAGAGATTTTAGAATTCCCCCCCCCCCATTTGACTTGTTTTGCCTCTCCCTTTTTCTCTGACCAAGAATGGTGCCCCTTCATTTTCTGAAATGGAATAGGCAAATATTTTTGAATCACGTAGGCATTATATAGCCAAGGTGCCTGCAAGCACTGGAATTTTCAGTTAAAAGGAAAGTAGTAAATAAGTAGTAAACAAATGTTATGTTTTGTATGCGTAGGGCGGCTTTCTTTTTTAGAAGCTGTTGAATAATTAGTCTAATGCTTAAAAAGGTGTTAATATTGCCATCTTTTTGAAGACATTCCATGTGTTTCGAAGTCATTAAATCCCAAGGCAGTCATTTGGGGTAAAATATTTTACAAAACTTGTACTACTCCTGTCCCTTAGCATCCTTCTACTTGTCCTTATTTTTTTTAATTGTATTGTTGACTTTGTTTCATTGTTATCCCAACAAAAGGGAATGCTGGTTAGAGTTTGATGTGTATTCCCAAAGAACTAATGCATCTTTCAAGGTTTTATTTTGGATGCATGTCTCTGATTCTACTTGAGGCTTTTATTCAGATATTACCAGAACTAGCGACAGCTGCTTTTAAGAGGATCTTCTCCAGCATGTCTTTAAGTAATGCTACTTGGAGTAATAATTCTGCTACAGAAAGCCTGTAAAGTAGTTGGTTGAAGCTGTGTTCTCATTAGAAATACGTGCCTGGCATGTGAGGGGCACAGAGATTTCCTAATTGAGCCCGGTCAGAGCTGAACACACCTGCAGGAACTCTTGCTCAACTGTCCTGTGAATGGGGTCATTTATCGGTGTTTAACAGCACGTCACAGAACACAACACGTCACATGCCAGTCTGCAGTCTTTAGATTGCACCAGGGATTTAGAAATGCAGAGAAAGCTGTTAGGCTTCCATCTGACTCAGTAGTGACCCTGGTGATTGCTGCTGCTTCCTGATTCCCGAAAAAAAGGTGGAATTGCTTTGGTACAATGGCAGAACTTCACAGAACCCAAGAGCACCAGTAGCCCCGAGTGGCAACAAGTTAGTATCACTAATTTAAAGTCAAGTTCTGCTGCATCAGATCTGAAGACAAAGAGGGTCAGAACAGCAATTTCGTAATTTGCAAGTCTGCAATAATGGGATATCATATCCTGTGGAATTTTTCTGGTGCTACACACTGAGGTCGTCAGTGCACTTTAATTTTCACCGTAGCAGCTGAAATAGAGTGCCCGTGGAGATCATGCAGTGCTGCTCTTCTGGAGAAGCACTAATGTAAACTGTGGGCAGTCTGGACTTGACAGCTGTGCTGACAAACCAAAAAAAGATGCTTTTTGCACTAGACAGATGTCCAAGTGTTGGAAGTTTTCCAGTGAGAAGCAGAAAAGCTTTATTCTTCCAGTATTTCCATGTCACATGAAGTATGGTTTAAATGAAAGGAATGTTTTCTGATGGGGAATGTTATTGCAGAGCTTTTTAGCATGCAGAGGATTAGCCTGTTAATCACCTCTCTGAGTAACTAGATTCTACCAGTTGTACAGGAAAATTCTTGATGCTGTGAATAGTGAGGCAGAGTGATCAAGGAAACTGGTTATTTTATCTTCATTTGATGTATTTGCATGGCACAGCCAGTGCCAGAATGTCTCCTGCATTTGCATGTGTTCCTTATGATATTTATCAGATACAGACACAGCATTCATCGATTATTTTCCTTGAAAGAGAGATGTTGTCAAGTATTTCATCCCAATGAAAAACAGTATGAGAAGGTTGTATTTAAAAATATGCAGCATAGAAGACAGCTCTTTAAAGCAGTGGTGTACCTGGTATATGCTGGAGTTTTGTCTTGGAAATTTTGCTCATCAACATCAGTAATTCAGTAAATGCTGAAACTTGAAAGCAAATTCCTCTTGTGATGTAAAACTATAAAGTTGATTTTACAAACCCTTTTCTGAGGGAATGAGAAGCTTTCCTCTTTTTTTGTGCACATAGTGTTCCATAGCATCTTCTTTATTTGAGTTCTTCGTAATCACTCCATTCTGTTAAAATTCACTTGGATGGTGAAGAGGCTGTTTCTGTAGCAGGTGGGAAAAAGCAAGGAACATGTAATCCTGTGCTCAGAGAGCGTGAGCAAGGATGGCTTATGCCTTGTACTACACTACTGTAAGGCTGCTTGGAGAGACAGTTGTGACATGAGGAATATTTAATGCAAGAAGCAGATAATCACGGACACCTAGTTCACTGTGTGAATGTAAAGGTGGGCTAAGGCTCATGGCAGATGATATTCCTTGTGTTCATACTTGCTGCTTTGTTGAGTATTTGGTAATGATGGGCATCAGTTTTGTTTGTACTTCTTGAGGAGCTTCATGCTTTGTTTTTGATCCCCGTGGTGGTGAACCTGATCTTAACTAAAGCTTCATCGGCAAACTACTTTAACCTGTGCTTCAGTCTTCCGTTGTAAACATGCCTAAATTCCATGCCGTATTTCACTGCTCTCGATGAAGGGTTTGTTCTCTCCTTTTTTAGGTACTCTTCCACTGATCAAGATGGAAAGCTCAGATTCTAGTGATAAAGGAAGTATTGATCAATCAGAAGCCCAGCGTCAGAGCCAGCTGGATCGGTTAGATCGAGAAGAAGCTTTCTATCAGTTTGTGAACAACCTGAGTGAAGAGGACTACAGGCTTATGAGAGATAACAATTTGCTAGGAACACCAGGTAGGTAACGCTTGCCCATGTCCATCCTGCTAGAGTTGCTTCTAGGCAGTTTGTGTCATTTTCTGTTCTCCTGAAGCCCTTTCACCCGTTTATGTGCTGCAGTCGTGTTCCATGGTAGGAAGTAGCTTCTTGCTAGTTTGTGCACACTCGAGTTCAAGTGGTCCCTTGACCTGTGGAGACTTAGTTAGGATGGTGTGGATTCATCAGATACAAAAGTCTGGTGTTTGCACAGCTTGGCAGAAACACCCAGATTTGACCCAGTTCCAGTTACGAACCGTTAGATGGGGGGGAAAAAAAATCTCCTTTTAAGCGCCTGTGTGCAGATTTTGTGCTGGTGAGATTAAGAGTTTGTAACCAGGGTAAGTAGTCTGGTATGAGATTCTGCATGGGCATTTTGATGTCAGTTCTCAATCAACTTGTTAAATTTCCTCTTTGTAGGTTGATACCTAATTCAAACCATGACTCAACTAATTTAAACCTTCTTTTCGTGCTTGTGGTTAACCTCAAATATTTCACTCTGGACAGCCATTTAATGGGTGTAGGATGACAAAAATTGCTGCTCAGTTGTAGAAGTTACAGAACCAGAGAGCACACCTCTCTTGAATAGGATGGAACTGTTGGATATTTCAGCTTCAGCAAAACTTACTTGGGACAAAAGCGCTAAAGTGTCTGAACTTCCCCGTAGCAACCTGCTACCAGTGCCATTGTGGCAGGATTTAATTAGAACACAAGCAGTGGCTTGTACCTTCTTTAGAAGCTTTTGATAATGCTTGCCATACATATATGATTTGGAAATATTTTTGGAAAATTTTGCTTATTTTCTAAGGTGAAATTACTGAAGAAGAGTTGCTGAGAAGGCTACACCAAGTTAAAGAAGGTCCACCACAGCAAAACAGTGATGAGAATAGAGGTATATACAGTATTTGTGAAAACTCTTAACTTTAGCACCCCATACGGACCTTAACTTGAGTGCAGGAGTGGAACAAGTTAAGCCTAGGCAGGTGCCAGGTGAGCTTTGTCTCAAAACTCAGTGAACCTTATGTCTGATATCTGCTGCAGAGGTCAGTTTGGGTCAGATTTCATTCATAACACATCTCTTACTTCTATCAAAATAAAGTTTTGTTTAGGTTTATTTATTTTTTTATTTCCTTTTTTTAAAGATTGCCTTCCTGTCTGCTCCTTTCTGGGATGCTTTTTGGCAATCCCACTTTTTTACTTCACCGTTCTTCCCTTCCAAAGATGCTGCATTGCTTTCGTTGTAACCCTTTTGTAGAGATTGGTGGGGGATGCTCG
The DNA here is from genome assembly GCA_013397975.1 of Machaerirhynchus nigripectus. Lineage (NCBI taxonomy): Eukaryota > Metazoa > Chordata > Aves > Passeriformes > Dicruridae > Machaerirhynchus > Machaerirhynchus nigripectus. The sequence goes on along the minus strand of VZRQ01004567.1, from coordinate 816,625 downwards.
GAGCTGACCACTGGGGTTCATTCTTCTGTGAGACAGATTTGCTATAAAGCTCTGCAGGTGAAGGCTCAGGACAAACTTAATTCTCTGCTTCATGGTCGATAGATCACTTAATTGTTTGGAAAGGAAAACACAGAATATTGATGTGTTATGACACCTGACACATGTGACTTTCCATTTACTTATGATAGAAAATATGTGTTCTTTTGATGATTTGTTTGCTCTGTGATGGCTGCAGCCTATCTGTCCATATTAGAGCAACGTCCACTCCTGCTCCCTTAGAAGAGCTCTGGTAGTTACAGAATTGTCTCACTGCCTGTGAAACCACAGTAGCACTTGGTAGGATTCAGCACTTCTAAATTGTCACTTGTTAAGCTAAGCAATTATGTTCTTGGAAAAGATGGCTCCAAAATTAGCTCAGTACTCTAATTTTGGTAGTTCCCTGTCTTTTTCACAGGTGCAGAGTCCGCAGAAGATGTTTCAAATGGAGATTCTATAATAGACTGGCTTAATTCAGTCCGACAGACTGGAAATACGACACGAAGTGGGCAGCGAGGAAACCAGTCCTGGAGAGCAGTGAGCCGGACTAACCCAAATAGTGGCGACTTCAGATTTAGTTTGGAAATAAATGTCAACCGTAATAATGGGAACACGAATCCAGAAACTGAGAATGAGCCATCTGTAGAGCCTTCCAACGGGGAGGATTTGGAAAACAGCCAAAGTGACTCTGAAATTCCAAGGTCTGAATCACCGTCTGTAAGGCAGCCTGGATCAGAAAGGAGCAGTGCGGAGGAGCTGACGGCTGAGGAGGCTTCCCCTCCTAGAGGGCAGAGGAGAGCCAGGAGTAGGAGTCCAGAACAGCGGCGGACGCGGGCTAGGACTGATAGAAGTAGGTCACCTATTAATGCAGTGAGTGAGGCCCCTCGCAGGTCTCATCACAACACATCATCTCAAACACTTGACCACTCCTCAGCGGGCGAGGCTGAGGGCAGCTCTAGAACTAGGCAGCACGTGACGTTAAGGCAGCACACAGTGGGGACTGAGGTGCCAAGTGAAAATGCAGTTCTGTTTTCCCCGCCTGAAACGAGGCCTGCTCCTCAAGCAGCAGGTTCTTCAGAAACTACCAGCACCAGTGAGTCTGCGGCTCCTGGGCAGAGGCCTCCCACCATAGTGCTTGACCTCCAGGTGAGAAGAGTTCGCCCGGGAGAGTACCGGCAAAGGGACAGCATAGCCAACAGGACCCGATCCCGGTCCCAGACCCCCAACAACACGGTCACCTACGAGAGCGAGCGCGGAGGCTTCCGGCGCACGTTCTCCCGCTCGGAGCGGGCCGGAGTGAGAACTTACGTCAGCACCATTAGGATTCCCATCCGTAGGATCTTAAACACGGGCCTGAGCGAGACTACGTCAGTCGCCATCCAGACCATGCTGAGGCAGATCATGACAGGCTTCGGGGAGCTCAGTTACTTCATGTACAGTGATAGCAATGCAGATCCCAGTGGGCCAGCTCCCAATCAGAACGTGGAGACTTCTGAGCCGCAGAGCGGAGCGGGGGGCACCTCGGGCAATGAGAATGCAGATGTTAGCTCAGGGGAGGTGTATGAGGGTGGGCACGAGGCTAGCTCAACATCTGGTGCCAGGCGGGAAGGCCGGAATACGAGGGGATCGGTCACTTTTGAAGAAAGCGGTTCTCTACCATTCCTTAGCCTTGCACAATTTTTCCTACTCAACGAAGATGATGATGACCAACCAAGAGGACTCACCAAAGAACAAATTGACAACCTAGCCATGAGGAATTTTGGTGAGAGCGACGCTCTGAAAACCTGCAGCGTGTGCATCACAGAGTACACGGAGGGCAACAAGCTCCGCAAGCTGCCGTGCTCGCACGAGTACCACGTGCACTGCATCGACCGCTGGCTCTCGGAGAACTCCACCTGCCCCATCTGTCGCAGAGCAGTCTTAGCTTCTGGGAACAGAGAGAGTGTTGTCTAAAGGAGAGCTGAGTCGATGGCCAGGCAGCCGGTGTGATAGTGATGGGCAAAGAAGTCACTTCCTTTATGGCCACTTTTTGAGTGGTACCTCAATGTATAGTAATGACTCGGAGTGAATCTTCCCTCATTAAAGCATTTTCTCTGGATTCAAGCTTTGGGAATTGGAAAATTTCTTTAATTAGGTTTTTCGAGTTCTAGTCAGTTTGGGTGTTCAATTTCACTTGTCCAAAGACATCTCCCCACTTCAAAATATTTTTTTTCTTTGTGAAGAGTATTAAGTTCTTTCTCCTACCCATCCCTCGCCATCCCTCTCCAATAAACAGTTTGTCCTCAAGATTGTGCTTCTGAGGAGTTCTTTGAGAAGTTATCCAGCTCAGTGTCCATGAGTCATAGAGGAATTTTTGCAAGAAATCCAACTCTCTGAAAAAATAACATTAATTTAATTGCACACTTGAACATACTTTTAATTTTCCTCCTGGGTTAATATTGGACATGTCTGTGTAAATAACACTAATGTTAGCCCTTTCCCCATCACTATGGCACGCTGTAGGATGAGCTGTTAGCTTAATTGGGATATTTATCTTGTTGTGGAAATATAAGAATTGCCTATGCTTGTTTAAATAAAGGAAAAAAAAAAACAAATCTGTTTTAAAATTGTAAAGCTTTTTTGTAGAAGCTCAGTACTTTTCCAATGCACTGTTGTACTAACGCATTAAGAATTAAAATTGTACCATGCTTAGAAATCAAGAATGCTTTTCATACAGACCCCACCACACAGAGAGCAAACTGAACACGAGAGGGCTGCTTTTGTGACCGTGTACCTGTCAAGAGCAGTGCATATCTGTACTATTTATGTGAACAGCTACTGTAACATAAAAACAGTTGGATTAGACATTTAATTGCATTTAAAAAAAACCCGGAAATTTAAATGTTATAATTGCAGTGTTTTGGCTCAGTAATGCCACCAGAAAAAAAAAAGATGATAAAAATTAGAAAGTGTTCTAATGGCTGGTTATTTCTTGGTATGGTTGCAGATACAGAATACTACAAACCCCTGTGTACTGGCTCGTTCACTGAGGTTTGTGCCCAATTTTTCTATCAGCTTTTGCTCTCAGATTTTTGAGGCAACGCTGTAACTTCAGCAAACAGGTATGAACAGGTTGGTTTTTAGTTCTTCACAAGCTTCAACTGTATTGGTAACCCTTGGATGTGCTTAGTGGTCCAGTGTTGGGAGCCTGTGGTGCCAAGTGCCACAGGGAGTAACTCAGTACTAACTGGGAAGCACATCATTAGTATTGGGTTCCATTTAAAACTGAGCGCGCTTAAATGTGCAGCAGATTCTTGAGAATAAAAACCCAACAAGCTCTTTCTATTCCTGTTGCACAGAATGAAAATGAATTGGATTTACTTTTAAAATTACGTACGTGACGTGTTGCAATTGAGAATCAGAGAATGTACCTCAATTCTCATCAGAGTGTGTGTGTGGGCAAACATCCTTCACCCTCACTGACCCTTTTGTTTTATTCTCTAAGGTTTTGGTTTTTTTCCTGGCTTACATGTGCAAAGGGAAAGTGGTTTTTGTTTATTTCCACTCCAGGGCAGTAGTTCTGAAGGGATATGAGCTGCTCTTGCTGGCTGTATGGGAAGTGTTGCTTGTTCCACAGATGACAAAACCAAAGCTGTCCTATCTCTTTTCCTAATTAAAACACATTTTTGGTGTTTTATGGTGGTGGGTGCATAAACTATAATTGCTGCTCTAAGCCATTTTAACATCTCATCAGCTAATGAAGGATTCCACAGCATCCCAGAATTCCATTTTTTTTGCTTCATGTGCATTTTGTGCTGTTGGTTCAGTGGGAAACCCTGACTGGCTGTTGGGCTCGCTTTCCTCCTGGTGGGACACGCCGTCGTGGCAGAGGGAGCACGAGGGTTCTTTGGGAACAGAACAATCAGTAAGCTCATGGGTTTGGCTTTTTCCTTGGACATGCATCAGTGTAAAATTGAAGTTGGCTGTTGATTCTGGGTACTGGGTTCTCTGTGCCAAAATTTCACAGCAAAATAACACTTCTGAATTTCACAGAGCAAATACTCGCTCTCAGTTGCGGTTTCCAGACCTAGAGAGCGCAGAATTAAAAGGAAAAAAAACCCCTCTCTACACGAGTACCATGTTAGCTGTTGAAAGTCAGAGATGTTAATCTCAGCCTAGAGCTGGTGGCCACCAGGAAGGGAGCCCACTGTCCCAAAGCCACGTGAAGCTCTGGTACCACAGCTCTGGTACCTGTCACCCACCTTTTCCATGGAATTTCCACCTTGCTAGAACAGCCCTTACAGTTTTGTTACAGCTTGTAGCATGTCTTAACATTTTATCTTTCTGTAACAAGAGCAACTAATAAAATCTTGGAGGTTTCCCAAACTGTACCAAGAACAAATAATTTAATTTCAGTCTGGAAGATGTTGAATGTTCTCCGTGGTTTCTCTGCCTTTCCCAACGCTGAGTGTGCTAAAGGGGCTGGGGGCTCATTGTCTGCAGCAGAAACTTCCTTATGTAGCTCAGTTAATTAGGGTAATTAAATTTCTGTTTATCTAAATTTAGGTTTGAGTTAGGAAAAGCCAATATTAACATTTCAGTTGCTTACAAAATATGAAACACTTTAATAATTAGACTAATTTACATGTCATGAATTATTTTGATAGTGAACGTGTAGTTAGCGCTTCCCTCAGTTTTTTGGTGTTTCTGGAGGGACACAGCGTCTTCACTGGTGCCTGGAGGGGCGTGAAGGGTTAAAAGGGCGAGTTTTGGCACGTTCCTAGCCCCGATTTGCAGGAATGATGGCCTTGGAGAGGCAGAGCCCCGTGCGCCGGTGGCCTGGGTCACAGTGCCACCGTGTGGGATCTGCCTTCAGCGCCAGCGGGGTTCCTTGCAGCATCAGCAGCTTTTATTTCGGTTTCGAAGGATTCTCCTCGTCATTGCCCAACCCAATGGTTACCATGGGTTGTTTTTTTTTTTTTCCAAACTCCTGCTGGGAATATCTGGTGCGTGAGCTTCATTCCTTTCTCACAGGACAGACCCCTACCCACAGCAATGACAGCAGTCACCAGGCCAAAAATAATTACATTAGTTAAGAGTTTCCTGTTGGTTTAATTCACATTGCGAACTGACACAGACTTGTGGGTGCTCACAAGTTTATTTTTTTTTTAATTTGGGGCTTTATCTGTCAAAAGACCGAATTCCTGGTGCCGGTTTGATTTCCCTTTTCACGTGCCTATTTTTTATTTCTTCGAACAAGTTGGGTTTTTTTGCAGAGAACTTGGAGGCAGTTGAGTTGTTTTAAAAAAGACTTGATTGTGTAGGTACTTCATGCGCAGAAATCGGGGAATTTTAAAGGCCTTTTGTAGGAAGCGCTGCCGTGCAGGCACAGCAGCTGCAGGACACGACACCCACCGGGTTTGAAGGAGCCGTAATTGTCCTTTGTGCCGACTTGCAGACGAAGGGGTTTCCCACCAGAGCTGGCACAATGGCCCCTAATGACTGTCATCCCGGTTTCCTGTCGCTTGTCTGGGTTATGCAAATGCGGGGGTCCAAAGGCCCCTTTCCCGGGTGGATAAACAGTTGCCCGCACATCCCAGTGGTCCCATCATAACAACGAGGGCATGGAGAATGTCAGGGTGAGAAGAGGTGCAGGTAAAGCTGGGGGGGGTCCTGAACTTCCCAGAGTGATCTTCACCTCCACACTGCAGTACAAGCCTCCACCCCTCGTCTCATCCTTAAAAATTTGGGATCGTTGTGTCCGTGGAAGCGGTGTCCTGCTTTGGGAAGGGGTCTGTGTGAGCAGGCGAGGAGCCCACGAGGAGCCCAGTGCTGTCGGAAGCGTCTGCCTGCTCCTCTGCCTTCTCCCAGGAGGAGGAGCTTTGGATGAAGGTTGGCTGGGAGCCACATGGAGGGAATTTGTAACAACTTCAGAAATATTTCCAGCCCTTAGGTACAGTAGGCTTTTTGTTTACCCTCGGCTGGGGCGGGGGGAAGCAGGAGGCTGAAGAGACACAATCAGTGGTAATATACCCAAAGTACAAATAAGTGGTGGTGTGCTAAAAAAGAGGTTTGCATCTGTTATGCCAGGGCTCCCCAGCCTCTCAGACAGACCGAACCTTCTTTTTCTTATAGGGAAACATACCACTGAATTTGATTTGATTTATATCTGGTTTTATTCCCTTTAGACTATAATATTTGAGCCCCTTTCCTGAATTTCACTCTGCTGGTAAGGCTGTTGGTTGGGAAGCCCTGAATTCCACTGTGAATGTAACACTTATCTTTATTTTTTCTTTCTTAATTTTTTTTTTTTTGTGTGTACAGTGCTTTATATTTGTTTGTACTGGACTTGTTTAATACAAACTGGTACTCAGAGGTTGTTGGACACGGTTTGACCAGGTTTGCCAGCTAACACTTAAGGAGGAGTTTGTTCCCTATGTAAGATGTTATAATGCAAATTTAACTAGACTCAATAAAATGCATGAAGTGATAATTTTGTGCTGGATCATCACTCCTCGGGTTTATTCTTACGGTGGGAATGCTCCGGAGTACACGGTGGTGGATGTGGTAGGAATTTATTTCCTCCATGCACCTTTCCTCTTGAGGCTGGGCAGAAAGGAGGGAGCTGGAAGGATACAGAATTAACTTCTTGGAAGAATTTATTGCATTAGGACATAAAACTGAAGAAATAATTCTTGCTATGTCCCAGACTTCTGTAAATCTGGCAGTGGATAATGTAGGATACAAAAGCAGAATCTCCAAGTTGTCTTCCAAGGGAAAGCTGTGACTCCAGGTGCCCTTAGAAACCAGGGCCCCATGCAGGGCTGAGTCTCCCTGTAAATCCAGTCAGGATTCCAGGAGAATCTGACATGTGGCTAAAAGCTCCATCCTAAAATTAGCAGCCGAGGTACGTGCAAACACTTACTTGAGTGGGAAGGAAGCTTTTTAGGGTGTGGGAAGCTGTATTTATTACCCGTGCTTCCCTCACCTCAGTCCCGTTCCTCGGGTAGGAAGTGGGAGCCGCTCACCGAGGAGTGCGATGGACACGGTCAAGGGACAGGAAGGGGTTGTGTCCCTGGAAAGGGATGTTCTGGGTGCCAGGGCTCAGTGTCACAGCTGGGCTGGTGCTCCTCAGCTCTGCCAGTGATGCTCTCCTCCGCCAAGGAGGGGTTGTGGGCTGCTCCAGGGATGCATTGAGTCAGGATTCTGCTCCAGCTTCGCTCTCCACAGGGAGAGCTCTTGGCTAAAGGGTTTTTTCCTCATTCCCACACTCTTCCTGCTCTTTGAGTGTTCAGTCTGAAACTGGGTGTTTAGCACAGGCGTTTGCTTTGATTTCAGTGACTTTATTCATGAAGTGACTCCCACACGTTGTGGAGCAGGAGCTCTTTGCCTGGTCGCTGTCTCCAGCCCCTCATCTCCCTGTAGGAATTCAGTTTGAGTAACCCTGGACTTGTTCCTCAAAATCTCCTGATCAACCCCTGAATTGCTTGAAGAGCCCAAGCCAGCCTTGGCGCTCGAGTGTGGCTGACTTCATCCCTCTGTTTATTTTCTTTAATATATTTGAGGTCTTTGTCCTGACCTGTAAAACTTTATATAACCTTGGTCCTCCCTCTTGGTGCTTAAACTCTGTAACCTTTTATGCTGTTTTACTCCTCCCTTCAGGATGTATTTCCATGGCACATCCAGACCCTCTCAGGGGAATGTGTTTGGCCGCTTTGCTGGTCCTGCTTCTGGCTGGGAGGAGAAAGGTTGTGTTTGGTGACCTTGTGAATCCCAGAGTGATGGAGGGGGGCAGGAATAGCCATCCTTTTGGGGGCTTCTCCCCTTTTTTGACCACTGAGGAGTGGGATGGAGTGTTTGGAAAGAGAAGTGGGGAGAACAGCGCAGGCTGGTTGCTCCTCCTTGCCCTCCCCAGCTGTTTCAAGTGTGATTGAACCTGTTCTGGGACTCTTAACATAATGAATCTAAACTCAGCTGTGTTTGTGGCTTATTAAAGTCTTAAAACAAATTTTAAAACAAATAGGGAAAACTAACCCCGCTTTTTACTCTTAGACTGGAGGGGCATTGTCTGTGACACTAATGAGATGCTGCTGCCACATGCTCCAACTGTTCCCCTGAATAAATCCACTGCTAAGCCGAGCATGTGAAAATCCAGGCGTCAGGTCCCCTCAGCAATGATTGCTTCATCCTGCAGGAGTCATCCCACATTTGCTGAGGGCTCCTTGAGCTCCGGCACCCTGTGCCAGCAGGTTGTTCAAGGAAAAGGGTTGCAAGGTGGTACCCTTGTGCTGGTGTTGGGGATGCTGGGCTGTAGCACGCTCCCTGCGACCCTGGCAGAGCAGGAGAGGAGCCAGCCAGGCTCCTGGTGTCCAGCAGGGATGTGTTTACACTGGGCTGATTTCTCAGGATGCATTTGCAGAATGTGATTTCTCCAGGTTGAAAGTTTGAGGCCAGTGGATTTTAGATCTGGAGCAGCAGCTTTGCTTGTTGTCTCCTTTAGAAAATGCCCGTGAAGGACAAAGTGCCTGGTTTGGTTTCTTGGCTTTAATACCTTCTCTAATCTTTCCTTTCACAGCAGTGGAACAGCCCTGGCACCTCCCCAGACCCACACCCCAGGGTTTGCCCTGTGTCTGCAGCGCCAGAGCTTGGCTGGCCAGTGGGTTTGGAGGTATCAGAGGGTTTATAGGGGTAAAAACTCGAAATAACTTCATTTTGGGAGCCTGTAAGGTTCCTCTCCAGAGCAGGGATTTATGGAATGGAGGTGGGACCAGTGTGTGCCTGCCCTGAGCATCCCTCGCTGCTCACCATGCAGGTGAAGGGCTGGAAAAGATGCAGAGGAAGAAATAGGTTAATCTCTCTGCTAAACTAAACGAAATAAATCCTAAATAAACTTACAAATGACTCAACCTTTGCTGCTGGCACCTTCGGGATGGTTGTGTGTTAATTTGTAAAGACACATCTAAATAAATTGAAATATTTATGGGAAGGAAGAGGCTGGGAAGTGCCCTGAGAGCCGCTCGCTGCCAGCTGGAGTCCGGCAATGCTGCTTGTCCATCTTCCCTGCACGTGTGGCATGGCCAGGAGGGAAAGGTGGGGGTGGGAAATGATGGAAAGGGATGAGGGACAAAAGATGGGAAGGGAAAGAGGAGGGGAATTAAACCGAAGAAAAACTAAAAGGAAAAAAAAAAAAAAAAAAAAAAGGCTTTTGAACCGTGCTCGTCTGAGTGGGACTAAAACATCAACACAGGTGGAAGAAGAGAACGGGTGGGAGCAAACCCACGGAGATGCCGGCGGTTGGGAGGATGCAGAGCAGGTCCGGGAGAGACTCGGGGGCCCCGTCTGGGTGCCGTGGGGCCGAGCAGGGGGGCGCCGGGCGCCGCTGGGCCGATGCAGAGCCGGCCACGTACACCGGGGCCGGGCCGGCCTGAGCGATGCTCCAGATGAGACGGGAACAGATTTACAAGCACAGAATCCCTTTGCCGGGCGGAAGAGGTGCGGGCCAGAACAATCGCTGGAGCCTGCGGCTGAGGGCGGCGGGAGGGACCCGGGAGGGGCCCCAAAACACCCCCGGGACCCTCCTCGCCTTTCCAGGGCGGGCTGCAGGTGGTTGGGAGAGGCTCCTGTGCCGAACCAGAGAACTCGGCCGAGCCAGCCCCGAGGCTCGGCCGGGACAGCGCCCGCATCCAGAGGCGATCCGCGCTCCCCGCATCCCAAGGGATTTCTGCGCCCGCCCCGGGGGGATCCGGGGCTGCCCCCAGCCCGGTGTCTCTCCTCTCTCTCATCTCCCCCTTCTTTCCCCGCTCCCCCGTGCCGGGTCTGCCTCAGATCTCAGCCAGTCTCCGCTTTTCCCTCCTGGCTCTGCCCCGCTGCCAGGACGAAGCGGTTTTTCCCTGGCATTTAAAACCCCCCCGCAATCCCAACCCGAAGGAAAGCGGCGCATCCCGAGCTCAGCGCAGCCTTCTCCTTCCCCTCGGGGGATGCTTTCGGGGGCCGGGTACCCCCATCCCGGGGCAGAGGGACCCATCCACCCTGCCGAGCCTGGGTGCGGCTGGGACAGCCCCGGGAAAAGATCTTTCCCAAATTATTGCTTTAAATAACGACAGCGAAGCAACGGCTCTAGGAAAGATTTGCATTTCAACGTCTCCTGCCACTCCTCGGTGCATCCTTCAAGTCCTTCAAAGGCGCTTGCAAATGGGATTTTGTTGCTTCTTTTTTTTCGTTCCCCTCAAGGATTAGAATGTTGAAGTCCTGCAAAAAGAAANAAAAAAAAAAAAAAATCTCCTGCCACTCCTCGGTGCATCCTTCAAGTCCTTCAAAGGCGCTTGCAAATGGGATTTTGTTGCTTCTTTTTTTTCGTTCCCCTCAAGGATTAGAATGTTGAAGTCCTGCAAAAAGAAAACAGATGGAGAAGAAGACAATGAAAGAAAACAAGGCCAGCCCGCGGGGAGAGGAGCAGCGTGGCCGGGCACAGCAGTGCCCAGCTCCTGTACCCGCTGCACATCTGCAGATAGAGATACATTTGTGTCTGTACATATGCGTCAGTTTTAAAACATCAGTAGACACATGCCGTTTGCACATATTGGTCTAAATCATCTGTCATTTAAAACTATTCAATTAATACAAAACATTGACATGTGGCCCATATATGATACAGAAAACATACTTGTCATTATATGTATTTCATATATAAAACACACATGCGTTTTGTAGCACAAAGATCAGCTATTATATCTAATTAACTTGGTTTAACCCATGAGATTTCACTTTAAATGTACAAATAGATAGCTAAATACTGAACCACTGTGTTACAGTAGTGAAAGCATCCTTTTACTTTGTCGTGGTTTGGTTTGTTTCTTTCTCATTCACACCCTTTCTGTGGAAAAACCCGGAGTTTTGTCCGATGCAAAACACTTTTCCCCCACTTTTTCCATGAATTAGGGCCAGATCCAGCAGCCTGGCAGAGCAGGAGGAGGTGACTGGTGCTCCATGCCCTGTGCTCAGCCAAGTTGAGAGGGGATTTCCAGTGGGCCCATGCACAAACACACCTTTGGAGACACACAGATATGTATATATATATATATAT
>VZRQ01004567.1:780697-805429 GCA_013397975.1 Machaerirhynchus nigripectus | reverse complement strand
ATATATATATATACATGTGTATGCAAATACATTTATTTATATGGAATTTGTGGGGATGGATTGTGATGAGCTGCTGCTCCTGGGGGTGCCTGTCCCCTCCATCACCTCTCGGGGTGTCCCCATGGATGCTCAGCACACATTCACCCCATACCCCAGCACCTTCCCAATTCCCCTCCAACTTTGCAGCCATCCCAAGAAGATATTTTGATATCAAGCTAAAATTGCCTCTTTTTTTTTTGCTGCCTGTAAGTGAAGGGCTGTGCTTCCCTCTCTTTGCTCTGTCCCTGCATGCACAGCACGGAGTCCTCCGGAGGAGCTCACTGCTGCAGTCTCATTCCCTTTGAATCTCTGTTTACCATCTCTTATCTCCTGATGGGGTTTTTTTTTTAACCACTATTTGCAGTAAATATCCCCAACTTGAAAAAGGGTTGAGGTGAACATTAAAAAAAAGGGAAAAAAAAAAAAGCCTGAGTTATATAAAATGAATGCACGTGCCAGCTTTCATCTAATGGCAATTAAAGCACCTCACATAAAGAAATCATTAATAGAAAACCCCGGGTAAAAGCTGTGTTTTCAGTGTCTCACAGCCTCTGTAACCTCGCTCAGGAATTATCACCCCTGGTCTTTCCCAGCCCTCCCATAACTGCTCTTATTGGCCAAAAAGGTTGATTCTCCTGCGACCAGGACGTACCTGGAAGGCCTCATCGTGCCCCTCAGCCACTGCCAGTTGGAAGAAATAATATTAATGATGCTTAAAAACAGCCCTGGTGCTGTGGCTGTGTGAGAGCCCCCACGGAGTGAAGGTGCTGCAGCCCCTGGAGGTGCTGGGGGGTAAAATCCAGACCCAAAGCTGCCCCCATAAAACATCCAGGAGGCTCATCCTGAGCACGGACACCCCTCTGGGCACCCAGATGCTCTCAGGGGTGGATTTTTTCATCATTTTTACTTCTAAATGCCTCAGTGGGACAGGGACCGTCCCCTTGCAGCTGTCACCCTTCACCAGCTCATGGGAACATCTCCCCTGACAGGTTCCAGCATCTCAGCTCAGCCTTTTCTCCTCAAGGTGCATTGAACATTTAATAAAGATAGTTCCCAGGATAAACCCTTGCCTCTTCAGCCCCTCTGGAGAGCTGGCAGCATCTGGGAAAGCCGCTGAGAACCCATGCCTGGGACCAGCCATGAGGAGACACCTGGCAAAACATAAGGCACAGATCCCTTTTTGTTTTAAACTGGTTTATTCTACACAAATCCTTTTAACAACATTCATAAAACATTAATTACAAAAGTGTGCTAATATGGGGTAGGTTTCTTTTTCTTTTTCTTTTTCTTTTTCTTTTTCTTTTTTTTATTCCAACCATCAGAAATTCACATTTTGAAAGGACAGGAGTACTTTTAAAAGACACATTCACTTTACTTCCAGATACAAAATTTTCAGGGGTTATAAATCACTTACAAAGAACAGATGTAAAAAAAAAAAAAAAAAAAAAAGAATAATTTTAAGCTTCAGGATCTGATTTCAGCATTGAATGGAGCAGCTGCGTTTGGACCTCTGGCTCTGCTGCTCTGCCCAGGGTGCCCAGCAGGCCTGGGCACCTCCCAGGACCAATTTCGGAGCCACACACGGCTCCTGCTGAGCCAGAGCCTGGAGCACAGCGGAAAAAAAATGGGATTGCAAAGCTACCGACGGTGCTGCAGCCTCTTATTGAGCCTTTCTAGTGGGTACAGACACGGAGAGGGCGCACCCCACCCCAAAAACCCACGGGCAGGCTGTTTTCCATCAACAACAGGGCAAATGCCAGCTGCGACAGGCCATGGCACTGGAATCTGCTGAGCAGGGTGATGGCAGCGAGCTTGGAGGTCCTGCTTCAAAAACAATTACCCGAAACGGCCAAAATTCAAGCCTCCGCCCCGGTGCTCTTATGTGGAGCCAGCTCCAAAATCCACCCATCCGAAAGCAAATATTTGGCTTCATCCTGCTGGATTTCAGGGCAGGGGAGGGGGAGCGGGGTAATTTCCTAATTGCCCTCAGCCTCCCCAGAAAAATCCTGCCTCCGGCTCTAACGGGTTCACACGGCTGAAACAGGATATGCTGGGAAAGTTCAGGCCTGGGGAAGTCGAGCTCTTTCCCGGCAGGATTGGGCTGAAGGCGCCCAAAATCCCAGCTGGGTTCAGGCAGCTTGGCCTCGGCCCACCAGAAGGGGAGCATCACCTCGGTGCAGAAGCCTGCTCCAGCGAACAACTCATCTTACACACCTCGATTAAAAACGTACAAAAAGGACAGAAAAAACCAGCTGAATTCCTGGGTAAAACAGACCCTAAGCCTTGTCTCTAGCGCTACGGGAAGGGCAGAGGTGGGTGCAGGGTGAGCCTTGGGGAGTAGGGTGCAAAAAGAGGAGAAACTTTGGAGGTCCAAAGCCTCCTCCAAAGCCACGCTTTGCAGGAAACAGGAGGGGTTTTTGTGTCCATGCTCTGTGCTGGGAGGGCGGGTCCCAGCCCTGCACCTGTGTGGGAAGAGGGGACGCGGGGACACTCGCGGTGTCTGGCCTTGAGGGGGAGCACCGAGGGCACGGCAAAATATTTGCCAAAATAAAACTACAAAGCCTCCCCCGACAGGGGCTGTGTGGGTGTTCCCACCAAAGGCCGGTGATAACCTCCCTGTCACCCACCAGGGCTGAAGTCCGTGGAGCGGCCGTGCCAGGCAGATAAAGGACCTGGAGCAGATAAAGGTCACCCCCGCGACACCCCCAGGGCTCCAAAGCCCTCTCGGAGCTCCATCCACCCCTGTGCTGGCTTCCCTGCCAAGGCCTCTCAAAAAGAAGGGGAACAGCTTTATTCTGGTTTGTTCCTTGCCCATGGAGCCCCTCTCCGTGCCAGTTCCACACCTGGCGTTCCTCAGAGCACCTTGGAGGAGGATTCAAGGATCGCTTGTCAACCACATCGTTGTCCCCAAAAGTTACAAGGGTGGCTTGTAAGCACCCAAAAGAGCCGCTCAAGTCCACATTTGGTGGCATAAAGGTGGAGGGAGGGGGCTGCTCTGCTTGCCTTGGCTTTCAAAGTCATTCCAATTTTCTGCTTCCAGCTGGAAAAGGAGAAGCAGGCTCTGCCAGCGTGGAAACAATTGAAGCTGAAATCATCAAGCTGCCCTCCAAAAAAACGTGGGGTGCAGGAGCACACAAAAGCCGGGAATGGTTTGCAGTAGAGGATGGAGGGACAGCAAAGGTCTCAGCTGGATCTGCCCCCCTGCATCCAGAGGATTTGATCCAAGCCCACCTTCACCCAGGTGAGGATTATGTGGCCACTTACAGATGCAAGCGTCAGCCAGGGTTCAAACCCAGAGCGGGCGAGAGCCTCGGCTCCAAATCAGGCTGCCCAGGGCACCCACGTGCCAAAGGGACCCTCTGCTGCCAGGCACAACATTCCCGTGGCACTGCCAGCCAAGGGCAGGGATGTCCTTGCCCAGCCGCTGGCCACCTCCCTGCTGGCTCCTCCAGCCAGCTCCTTGAGTGGCAGCCCCAAAGCACCACCGTGGTGGGAGGCAGAGCCAAAACCTCCTGAGACTGGGGGTCCCCAAACCCCACAGTACCACAGCAGACCTGTAAAAGCCCTCAGGCTTGGCTGGCAATGAGGATGTGGCCTTCCCACAGCTCCCACAGCAGGGAAATGTGAGGAAACCTCAACCCCAGCCGGAGAGAGGCCACAATTTGTTAAATTTGAGCTCCGTGACTTTGAAACTTGTGTTTGCCTGGCTGCAGGACCTCAGGGCAGGGCAAGCTGCAGTGAAGGAGCTCCTGCATATTGTTTCAGCACTGAAAAAAGCTCTAAGCCATGAATCATGGCACTTCCCGGGCAGCTCCCAAAGCCCTGCTACCCTTCCCATCACAAACACAGCCATCCCAGGAGCCCTTCCAGCTCGGCCATCCCGCTCCCATCCTTCAGCCAGAGTGAGAGGAGTTAAACCCGATGCCTCACTGTGCAGTAGAATTAAAAAAAAAAAAAAAAAAGAAGAAGAAAAGACAACAAGTTGGTTTTGAACACCCTCAAGGTAAAGATTTAAGAGGCAGCCCCAGCCCAGCCCCGAGCAGGCGCTGCTGGGACACGTCCTGGGCTCACTGCACACTTACATAAGGCTCTGCAGCTCTGCAAACAGCCCGGCCACGGGGTGAAGTGGGGCCCTCCCCACTCCCTTCCACCCCTCTCCCACCCAAGGGGCTCAGCCCACTCCCCTCCCCTTGCTGGCTCCCGGAGGTGGCCGAGCCTGGAGTGCTGGGCTCCCCCTTCCCTTCCCAGAGCAAGGGAGAGGGGCAGGAATCACAGCCTGGCACTCGCAGGGGAGGGAGAAGGTTGGGTTTTGAATCCAAAAACTGAGTAAAAGGCAGCCCCAAGGAGGATGTGGATGTGCTGGGCTGGGACAAGATCCTGACGTGACAGGAGGGGCTTTGGGATGAAGCTTTTTGCAACAGCTGGGGGGACCCATTTGGCATCAGACCACCACAGGCTAAACGGATTTTCGGAGAGCAGTGCAACTCCTTCCTGTTCGCAGATGCTCCAGTCACAGTCCCACCTCCCACACAGCTCCTGTCTGCAGAAATCCCTGCAAACTGCCTGCTGTCCAAAAGGCCCAAACGAGACCCGCAGCAGCAGCAGCAGCAGCAGCAGCAGCAGCAGCAGCAACCCGACAAACAAGCCCCAGATACTCCCTGTGTGCTGACACTGCTCCAACCTTTGCCCTTCCCATTCCCACCTGTGTTTGCTGATGAGGAGACCTTTCGTTGCTGTTGTCCAAACCTGCCTGCCACGCTGCAGAATTTGCCCTTGTGTCCACCAAGGGCAGGATTCGGACCAGACAAAGACACTGAGCGTGGGTTTGGGAGGCTGGCACCAGACGTGGGTCTGGGATAGGATGATGGGCGGCTTCCTCTGAGCAAACTGGGGTGGCCAAGGAAGCACCTCATCACCCTGGATCTCCTAGAGGGTCAGTAATAAAAGCCACGGGGAAAGATCAAAATGTAGAGGGGACAGATGTGGGTGGCAGCACCCCTCCTGGGCAGAGCTCCTGCCTGGCACAGCTGTTCTGATGCCACTGCAGTGCTAAGCATCCCTTGCACTGAATGCAGGGGAATCCCAGGGCAAGGACCTCTGCAGGCACATGGAGCAGTTAAGGCAAGTGGAGTTCTGTAGAAATTCGGGATTTGAACCGTAAATCACCTTATGAGCCAGGGAGGGTTTGCCACACAAAGTCTGGGTGCAGCCATCAGTGGGCTCTGCCTGCAGCCGCCCCCTCAGCCCAGATGGGGTTTGGAGACAGCTCTGCTCACCCTCTGCTTGCTCTGAAGAAGCTACTTCTGGAATTTAAACCCCTCATAAGCTCTCCTTCGGGGGGCATTAAGGTCCAAAACACGATTTAATGAACTTCATCCAACTCCGATGTGAATTAATGCCCCGAAACTTGCAGAAGGAGTAACAGTGAGGAGTTTTTTATTTCCCTCAGCTGTCAGAGGGCTTTGAAGCTGCCCCACTGCCAGTGGTCCCACCCAAAAAGCATCACATTAACACCCTGCCCTAGGCTAAGTCTGGCAGATCCCAGCTGGAGCCGGGGTTCCGTGGTTCAAGCCCTGCCTCCTCCTGCAGCTTCATCTGCCTCCCGTGGCTCCCAAAACTCAGCGATGGCTCAGCAGAGCCACAGCAGACGACGCCACAGGGGCCATGAAGGGTAAGAACAGCCATGGAAAAGCGTATCCAAGAAAGAGACAAGCAGACATCTCATTTTATATCATAAACAGACACGTCACAACACACCAGATGATTTTCCGGCTCGTACGGGGACAGAAGGGCCACAAGACCACAAGACCTTACAAAGCATCAGCCAACACGGGTTAAAAACAGGGCCAGAGGGACATGCAGGGTCCTGAGCCTATTATGTACAAAAGTCCCACCACTGCCTGTGGGAGGGGGCCTCCACTGAACCCAAATTTCCACAGCAAAGACACGTCCTGGTGTTACAAACCCCCACACTCGCCCCGAGACCAAGGCACGATTCCCACGACACGCGCCCCTCCTCAGAAATCTCAGTTTCTTAATGGCAGGAGAACAAAATGAAAACCTGATGAAGGATGGGTTTGCAGTCAGGATAAATGTGAGTTTTGTTTCTTGCTCTCTCCCAGGAAAAGGTACCCCAGTCCCAGCTGGCTCCTTGTTCACACAGGGACCCACCAGGGCAGGAGAACTTCCCTTCTCGCTCATTAGCCACGCTCATTAGCAATCCCTGGAGATGATCAGAGAATCATGGAATGGTTTGGGTTGGAATGGACCTTAAAGCTCATCTCATTCCGACCCCTTGCCGTGGGCAGGAACACCTTCCACTACCCCAGGTTACTCCCAGCCGTGTCCAACCTGGCCTGGAACACTTCCAGGGAGGGGGCAGCCACAGCTGCTCTGGGCAATTGGAATTTCTACAATTTTCTGTGGGCAGTGACGGATTCCTGCCCAGGGCTGAGCTCTGCTGCCACTCAGTGTGGTGGGCACCCACTGGCTGTGTGATTTCCTTGCACCCTCTCCCCCCAGATCAGCGCCGACCCTGCACCAGCTCAGCGACACCACACGGGCTACGAGTTAAATGCTACTTGGGCTGCCAAACCCTTCGGAAAACCGAGATTCCCCCCAATACTGACTCGTCCTTATTGCTGCGTAACCACAACTGGCCCCACAAAAAGAGCAGTGGCACCCTGTGCCCCGAGCCAGCAGCATCCCCACACCCGTGGGTGCCCCTGTGCTCAGCCACCTCCCAGCACGCAGCTGATCCATGACACAGCAGCTCCGTCCCCACCCTGTGTGCCCCAAAGCCACCAAGGCGCCCATTCTGGTGGCGATCCCATGGATCGGGCCCCACAGAGCCAGGCACCGTGGGCTGTGCCAGGAGCTGCCCCTCTCTTTTGCAGCTCAGAAGCCCAATCATTAATAGCTGGGCGAGGAAACGGAGGTGGAAAGCGGCCAAGGGACCTGCTGGTCTCGTCCACGCGTTTTTAAGGCATATTTTGCAGGAAGGGTGTGCTGCCGCATGACTCCGATGGCTGGAGCCTGCCGAGCTCCCCGTCATCCCAGCTGCAGCTCCCTGGGGGTGTGGGAGAGCAGCGGGAAAGGAGGAAAGAAGAAGATGAAAGCGGGACTCGCTGACATTTATTTGGTTTGTGCATCAGACTAAAGCAGCGTTTCCTCCTTCGGATCTCTGGCTCCAAAACAGCCCCAGGTGCTGGACGGGGAGGGGGCTGTCTCACTTGGATGTGACACCCGAGTGACACTGGAGGAGGAGGAGGATGGACAGCTGCAAAGTTCAATAAGTTCCATCCGTGGCCTGCTTGGAAAAGGCATTTATTAGCTGTAAACCTCTGTCGTGACTCATAGAAAACCGGGGAGAGGAGCGGGAGCTCGATCAAGTTTGAATCCTGGTGAGAGTTCTCCTTAGAAAAATGGTTAGAGGGGGAGGGGAAAAAGAAAAAAAAAAAGGTGGCTTTGAAATCAAAACTGTCCCCAAAAAAAAAAAAAAAAAAAGAAGAGCGTTTCTGCTAGTTAAAAGCCTTTAACTAGAAGAACTTTTTTGTGTTTTCTCCTTTACAAACATAGTGCATCTGCGATCACTGGGAATCACGGTCCGTCTGGGAAAGGGCCTTGCTGGGACTGTGGAGAGGCTGCTGGTGTCCCCGGGGAGAGCGCCGGGGGCGGCGTCACACGTGTGCTTCGGAGGCCGGGCAGCCCGGCAGCAGCTCCCCGTTCACCACCGCCTCCGACACCAGCATCTTGTCTTTGCCGGAGTCCAGGCGCTGCTTCTTCAGCATCCTCTGGTGGACCAGCGGCACCACGGAGAGCACCAGGCCGCCGATGATGGGGGGCACCCCGGCGAAGTAAAAGGCCGCGTCGTAATTCCCGAAATAATCGTTGAGGTATCCTGGAAGAGAAGAGCGACGGGGGTTAGGGTTGAGTCGGTCTAATGAGCTCGTTAGTCTAATGAGCTGCTTGTTCCCTCCTTCGAGCGCAGCTTGCGTCACCCACCAGATTTGGGGAGATTTGGGTTTTTAAAATAATCTTTTTTTTCCGTTGCGTTTCTTGGGGTTTTTAGGCCCTGGATTAAAGGATGTGTGCAGCCAACGCTGTGTACCAAGGGAGTGGAGAAGGAAAGCCTCAGCCATCCTTCCTGTTCCACCAGAACACGACACAATCGGACACATCCCCGGCAATCCCAAATGCAAGCTGAGACGTGTTAAACACAACTCTTCTTCCCAGAGGCTTGCCAGCCAGGAGGCAATAGGAAAACTGGGATGGGGCTGTCCCTCCGCTGATTGTCTCCATTTGGAAGCCCTGCCCTCATGGGTATTTTATCTCCAGCTGTGAAATACATGCTGCCAGTTACAAACAATAGCCAAGCCCTAAAAACCCAACAGGGTTCTGCATTTGTCTGGCAAGTTCCAACACAGCCAGGAGTCCTTGGAGAATAACACATGGCCATTGATCAGCACTGGGAAATCCCTCTGAGTGCCCCCTGTGTGGACACTTCCCTGGGAATCAGGCCAGTGCAAAGGGCTCCTTCACCCTGCAAGCCCCACTCAGGGGGTCCTGGTGCAGCACCCTCCCAGTGAGAGGTCTGTGACCCCCATGTTCCTTCCCGAGGGCACTGAAGTGAACTTTGCTGCCGGAAGCAGAGAGATCTGGGGTGCTTATCCAGCTTTGGCTTAGCGCTGCTGATGCAGAGGTCCTGCTGCTCAGGGGCAGCTCTGACCCAGCCCTCGCTGTTAAGGACGTTGGGGTTATTGCTGTGCTGGAACACATGCCCAGGTCGTGTGGAGGCACAGGTGTCTCCATCTCCAACTTCAATTCCATCTAAAAGGACCTCTAGAAAATCAATGTCTGCCAATTTTTAGCTCAGCTTCAAACAGAAATCACTTGATGTGGTCTTGGGTCACTGTTCCCACAATGTTCACCTTTCATCAGCCTGGAGAAAGGGCCTGAGATGCCACAGGACGTAGCACAGAGAGAAGCCACCCTCATTCTTCAACCCCCACATGACCTGACAAGCCAGAAAACTCAAACCAGCACATCTGGTCTCACACCAAAACACCACCGTGGGTGAAAGCTGCCACCACCACCTCCCTCCCACCCGCTGGGTCCTGGTCCAGCAGCGCGGCGTTACCAACCTGCTATGGGCGTGCCCGCGGTCATGGGCACGGCCATCAGCCCCATGAGGTACCCTATGGCCTGGGACGCCTGCATGGGCCCCACCAGCTCGAAGGCGATGGGGGCCATGATGGTGGTGAAGAAGCCGTCGCAGAGGCCGAGGAAGAGGCAGATGACAATGACGCCCTCGAAGCCTCGGCACTGGGGGATCATCATGCACAGGAGGCCCAACAGCATGAAGGACGCAACCTGGGGAGACAGCAGTGGGCATGAGAGTGGGGATGGGCAGCAGGAAGGGTCATGGAGATGACACTGAACAGGTCAGTGTCACTGCTCCCTCCTCTGGACCCAGCAAAGCCATCCAGCCGCTGCTCCTGTCTCGGAGAGGCCCTTAAGAATAACCTTTTAAGAAGGGTTAAGAAGGATTAGCTGCTGGATTAGCTGCTAGATTTCAGCAGTTTGTTCTTCAAAAACCGCAAGGAGGTGAAAGGGTGTCGGTAGTTTGGGAAGAGCTGCTACCATGAAGTTTGACTGCTGAACAGACACCGATCCCTCGGGTCGAGTGTGTAACCAACTCCTCTTACACCTTTCTGTAGTAAATTTTCTTCCCTCACAGCAGACAGTGGTTGGTAGAGGCTTTGTGCTTGACAGTTTTAAGCAGAGTGTGGACACCAATGTAGAGACGCCACCCCTGCCCCGTTGTGTTGGCCAGCACCTCCAGGGAGGGTTGGACACACCGTACCTGCAGGTAAATCTTCTTCAGCCCGGGAATGCAGTCGCCAATGCGGCCCGAAACCAAGCGCCCCAGCCCCGACATGGCTCCGAGGCAAACCAGGAGGATCCAGTCCTTCTTGGTTTCCTGAAATCGCTTCTCCACGTATTTGACCTGGGATGGTGGGAAGGACACAAGGACATGAAGCTGCAGCAAACTGATCCCTCTCATCTCCCCAAAAGGGACGAGACTTCCTGCAGAGGGCTCATGGATTCGGGGTGGTTGTGTGACCCTCGTGTCCACACCACACTGACCTGCAACCTCCACGCACCCCAAACCCAACAGGCCCTTCTTTTCCTGCTACTGCTGCTTGTTCTTGGGAGCACTGGGAAGTCACCCTGGCCCGCCCTGGCACAGAGGGCACAGAGAGGACACACAAAACCCCATCCATCACTATTCCTGTTTACAGGATGTGCGGCAGTTTCTTGGCTTCGAGGCTTTTGGTGCCTCTGTCCCACCTGCCCATCCCCACCTTCCCACCTCCTCCTCTCTCCTCACTCCGGGCAAAGGGATCTCCCTCCCCTTCCAGTCCCAGCCACGGCCCTTACCAGGTTCATGTAAGGTACGAGGTATCCCAGGACAGCAGTGGCGATCCCAAAGGCCCAAATCCGATAGGTCTTTCTCCGGAAAACCCTCAGGTTGAAGTACTTGCGGGTCTGGGCCCAGCACTGCTGCCTCACGCTCCGGCTGCCCAGCTTGTCCCGCCCGTCGTGCTGAGAGTCACAAGAAGGCGGCAGGATGGGCCGGTAGGTCATGGACAAGAAGATCTGGATGAGCATTAAGGCACTGAGTACTTGGAAAGTGTGTGCCAGCCCGATGGCACCCCCGACCATCTTCAGGAAGAAGGGGAGCGGCACGGAGATGAGGCAGCTGCCCCCGGCCACGATGCCATTGGCCAGGCCCAGGCGGCGCTTGAAGTAGTGGCCGAGGATGACCAGCGAGGGCTGGAAGGCGAAGGAGCTGCCACAGCCAAAGAGGATCCCATATGTGAAATAACGGACTTCCAGAGACCTGGTGGGAATAAAACACATGGAAGTGGTGATACTGATGCCACGATGATTTTTTTGCATTTTTTTTTATACCTCTATTATTCACCCTTTTATGTAGCTTTTATCCTTCCTCAGTGCTTTTTAGCCCACATAACTTGTAGTTCCTTAAGTCTGATAACTTAGCTTACACCCAATATTCCCTTAAGCCAAGAGACCAAACATCCTGGAGGCCTCGCAGTTGGAGGCCAGAAAGCCCTAAAAACCAAGGTCCTCTCTAGAACACACTCTGTAAACCAAGATAGGCCCATCCAGAGGGGGATTCCTCGGAATGGGGGGTTCATTCGAGCCTCTCATTGGGGAATCTTTGCTAGATATGCTAATCTGCAAGGCCTGTAAATTGTATACATGATCAATCATGGGTGTGCATTTCGGGGTGCATTTTGGTGCACTCCACCTGGACAAAGTGGTGCACCTAAGGATCCTTAAATAAACACCGAGGTAAAAACCCCTTTTCCCCTTAAGCGTGTCTGGCTTTTAATTTTAAGGCCAGGGAAAGGCAGCAGTGTTAGGCAGAGGTGAGGAAGCCTCCTCCCCTCCCACAGCCCTGCAAAGGCCCGGGTCTCACGTACCACAGGTGCTGCACAGACAGCCTGACCTCCAGGAGCTTATTCCCTCGCCAAAGCAAGGATAATCCTCACTTCACAGCTGGCACATGAAGTCTTCGGGAAAATGAAGTGTAGCTGGGAAGTGCTTTCTGCAACCAGGAGAAGGCAGCAGCCAACCTGGCCTCCTTGGGAAGCCAACATTATTCCAATGGTTTTTAAATTACAGCAAACAAGATTTTCTAAGGTAGGGATGGTGGGATGTTTTTAGCTAGAAATCCTTTTAATTTTTCCACTGAAAGGACTAATTGAAAACATTCTGCACCCAGTGTTTGGGAGCAGAAGGCACCAACCCTGCTCGTTACTAGGCACGTAGGAAGGAAATGTGGTGCTTCTGCCCAGGCTGGTTAATTAAGTTCTTCTTCTTTAAGCTCCTCTGGGAGCTTAAATTAGACCGTTAATAGATCTCATTTGTACCTTACATTGGTGGCTGCACTCAAGGAGGGAGTGAAGTGGCTGCTCTGCAAAGCAGATGGAGTGTCCTGAGAGCCCTTGGAAGGAGCTGCTTCCCAACTGCCAGCCCCATTTTCCCAACAGAAGCAGCTGACAAAGGAGCCTGGGTTTAGGCAGCACAAACAACCTGTTGTGTTTCTCTCCAGATGAAGGAATTGCTTTCTTCATCCCCCTGCAGGACACCCAGCTGCAAGGGTCTGCCACGGGATCCTGCCTGGGAGGAAAGCGCGAGGGAAACCTTCGGGCAGCTCAGGGTGTGTGCTCCAACCCTCGCAGCAATACTGAGCGCTGCTCCCAAAGCAAGTCAGGAGACAGCAGCCCACATCTACCAGAGCAGCTGGAAGTTGGGAAAACCTTCACAAGCACATCATTCCTTCCATTACACGCTCATCCCTCGGGCCTGCCAAGCGGAAAGCAGAACACGGTCGCCGTGCCCGACGGCTCCGAGACAAATGACTGTCACGAAAGGCAATTTCCATCCACTCCAGAACGAAACCACATCAGAAGCCCCCTCTGTGGGAGCCAGGCAGGCTGCTGGGCCATGTGGGCCCTGCCCGACCTCCCACGCACCAGCCCTGGCCTGGCCACAGCAGCCCCGGTGCCGCAGCTAGGCTGACGTGTCGGATAAGCGGAGATGAACGCCGCAGCTCCCATCTGCTCCCCAGTGATGCTCAGACACCCCTGCATGAGCAGGGGCTCCTTCCAGCCATGCTTCTTAGCCAGGATTTCCCAGCCTGCTTACTGGGAATCGGCCAGCTGCTCTCCGATGGGAAGGGCGGCACCGTCTCCTCGGATTAGAAGGTTGCCAGTGGATAACTCTGTCTCGTGGGACAAGGAGGTCTCCTGCCATCGGCTTCCTCTTGCTTCCAGCTCTCAGTGGGAACAGCCCTGGTTCCTTCTTGCTGGCAGAAGTTTGGGGGATTCCTCCGTGCAGGAATCGTGGAGGGGAAGGAGGAGCAGATGAAAAGGGGCTCAACCCTCCCTACAGAACATTTAGTGCAGAGGAGGAGGGCTGGGAGGGCACTGGGGGCATATGAAGGCTCAGCCCTGCTGAGATGGCCATCATCTCTCATTCCTCATGCTAAAACAACCCCCTTAAACTGGAGGGAAGCTGAAGCCTGAACTGGGATTTCTCTTTTCTTGGCAGCACACAAGGTCTCCGGTGACTTGAGCTGGTTACAAGTGCAGGAGACACCTCAGAGCAAGGCAGCAGAGAGGAAAAGCCTCTCCTTGACCCCATCCAGCCTTCCCCAGAGCTTCTCTTTTCAGCATATTTGGTTTCTTTAGTGGTTTTCATACAAAATTCCCAATATTTTGAGACAAGAGGCACTGAACCAGGCGCTGGGGTTTTGCCACACAGTCTTGGTGGCTCAGAAGGTTTTTGGAGCAGCTCAATGCAGTGCTGGGAACTGCTGCTCCTCCATTTGGACAAAACAAACCCACTGTTGAGAAACCAGGAGATAGAGCTGGGGATGATGATCCAGCTCTCCCTGAGCCCACCAAAGCCAGGCTGGGTCCCTTTGCACCAGTGCTTGCAGCACAGGGGGACGATCTCCAGCTGCAGCAGAGGGACTTGGCAAGAGGGACCAAAAAAAAGCTTCTCCATTGTTCTGGGAGAGCAGGAACCACAAGCCCCGAATTTCAGGAGCAGCCTTCACCATCCGGATGGAGCACTGCCAAATCCCACAGCCTCCCTGCTCTTCCTCCGGCCCCGCTCGGCTCTGCCGCCGCAGCTTCCCTCGCCGCGCTCCAGCTGCAGAGGGGCTCCTTTCTCCCTGAAAAGGCAGCCAAAGGAATGTGGTCCGAGAGCGAGGGGCAGGAAATGGGGATTTCAGTTCTGTAGCTCTCCTGGAAATTATATTCCTCTGTGCCTGTACTGTTTGATTTTCTTTTGGAAGCCCAACACCAGCCCCTGGCAGTGGTGCGGTCTCACGAGCCCTTTTTCTTTGCGCAAACATTTTACAATAGAGGGGGGAAAAAAGTCCAAGCTCTGTTGCTTAGAAGGAAAGCAGGATTACATGGGAAGCTCCTGTAATCTGCATGCCAGGGCACAGCTTCCCCCAGGACCCACTGCACCTTTTATTATTATCTTTGGAAACACGAAGGGTGGCACCCGAGGAGGAAGCTGCAGACAGTGGTTCCTTCCATGCCACAGCCCAAGATGGTTTTAGCATCCCAAAAATCCCATCTGTGATTGGCCACAGTCCCTGGAGGCTTTGCCTGGGGTCAGAACTGATCCCCACTCCCAGCATAATGGGGGGATCCCACAGATCCAGAGGGCTTGGGGATCCAGGGATAAAGGGTTGGGATGAGCACAAGGGTCTCACTGACCAGGAGGAGCACGGCACGGGCAAGTCGCCCTCTGGAAAACTGGTGTGTATTTGCTTTAAAAACCCACTCATTGAAGCATTTTAATTAAAACAATATTGATTTAAACTGAACTCCAATCCAAAGCAATGTTTTTATTCAGAAAACGTGGGGAAAATGCTGCTTTGGAGGTGTCTCCATGGAGCCTCTGAGACTGTGTTTAATAAGTGTCACATAAATTACCCCGGACGTGACCTCTTTTTGCTCCCACAACGATGCCAACCCCGATTTCTGGGCTGGAAAGACACACAAGGTACACCTGCCATCCAAACGCACACTGGCCAGTGCCTGCCAGCAGAAATTAATGGCATGGGATCAGGCATGGAAAACAAGGAGCAGCAGTGGCCCTGCGCTGCCGCAGACACACGAGCCAGGGCAGGAGCACCACAAACTGCTCCAAACCCTGTCTGCCTTCCCCTCCCTGTCTGCCCAGCACAGAAACTCCCTCTTAGGCCTAACCCACCAAATATTGTTTTAAGCATTAATTTACTTCCAGCACCGAATGGGAAAACGGTTGCAAGGCAGAATGGTTTTCTCTGGGAGTGCCTCTCTGGAGCTGCCATGAGAGGCACACCAACCTCTCCTGCTGTTTGAAAGAGCAAATGAGGGACCCGAGTGTTGAAATCCCAGAAAACACAGTCCCTTGCTTGGGTAAAAATCGCTCTCTTTTAATCTAAGGACACGAGGTTCAGTTTGGAGGGGAACAGGCTGAGCACACGTGGGCTGTAGGGATGCCAGGACACCTCTCGTGTGGATGGGAACCGCCTGCTCTGCCCCCAAAGGCAGCAGCAGTGTGTTGGCAGGGGGTTTGCAGGGAACAGGGAGGAAGAGGAGCCCTCCAAGGAGCTGCTCCACAGCCTTACTTGGTGAAGGAGCTGGAGAGGAGCCCGATGAAGGCGATGGCAGCTCCCGTGGCCGCCGTGGTCCTGCAGCCGATGCGGTCCGTGAAGATGCTGACGATGGGAGAGCAGAAAAAAATCATTCCCATGGCCAAGGAGCCGACCCACGCTGGGGAGAGAGAGGAGAAAGGTGATGGTCAGGGTGGGACATCAAACAGGGGCACTGGGGAGTCAGCCAGGGACCAAGTGCAGCTTTGAAGGTGCCCTGGCAGAGAGGCAGCCCCATCACGCTGTTAATTAACAGTGTTAAGTGCTGTTAATTAACAGTGCAGCTCACAAATGACACAGAGACCATTTGTGCTGCCTGGTGGCACCACGGATGGGGCACAGTGATGGAGCATGGACAGGTTTTCCTTGCTTTCCTCTCTGCTGGGTTCGTGTGTCCCAGGGAAGGCACCGAGTTCCAACGCTTTTTCCGAACCACCTTTGCTGCACGTGGGAAGATGTCCCACTGATGCCACTTCCGTCAGGAATCCCCACACCCAAAAGCCCTCTGGGCTCCTCCAAGCCCTTTGCTCCCCAGCTTTGCCCAGGGAGAGTTCCCTATCCCGAGTTAGAGCCCTGCATTCCCACACTCACCCACCCCTCCCTCGCTCCGCAGGGTCAGCACTCCTCACCTTCCCCTCTCCCCACGTTCAGTGAGGATTCCTGGTTGCAGCTGAGCTGAGGGAGACACGTGTTTATCCCAGGTTAAATTCCACCCCTGACCCTGCCAGGCAATGCCCAAGAGGCACCATCCTGCCCTGTCTCCTTCCAGCCCACTCTGGAGAAAACCACTGTCTGTCTGTCTGTCTTCTTTTCCAGAAACTTTAATTATTCACAGATTTTTTTCAGCCCATCATAGAACTGTTAAGGTTAGAAAAGCCTTTTAAGATCCTCAAGTCCAACCATTTCCCCAGCACTGCCAAGCCCAGCACTAACCCATGTTCCCAAGTGCCACATCCACATGGCTTTTAATGCCCTGCAGGGACAACGATTCCATCACTGCCCTGAGCAGCCCGTGCCAGTGCTTGACCACCCTTCCAGTGAAGACATTTTTCCCAATATCCAACCTAAACCTCTCCTGGCACAACCTGAGGCCATTTCCTCTTGTCCACCGTCTTCTGCCTGCCCTCCACCTTCTCCTTTTAATGGTTTACGTGACTATTTTGGGGAGGAAAGGCAGGATTTCAAGAAAAGCAATGTGGTAAGGAAAAGAATTTCAATTCTAACAGCTCTGAGGAGAAGCAAGAGGTCCCCTGGGTGGTGTGTGGGGCAGAGCAGGATGGACAGAGGGACAAGGGGCACCAGAGTGGGGAGACCTCCTGGAGCATCTCCAAACTCCTGGTGCTGGCTCTGGGCTGCCAAGCACAGCCCCAGCACATGTGGTCCTTTTACCTTTTTTTCACCTCTTTCAGGGTTGGGGGTTTTTTTTGCACCCAAGCCAAGGGCTCTGCAAACCTTTTCAGCACAGCCCTGGACAAAAACACCCTCATGGTCCTTCCAGAGCCGTGAGATCTTCAAAAAATAGCCAGGTCCCTATTAAAAGCAAATCCCAGCTATAGAACAGCCTCTCCAACCTCTGCTTTTCACAAAAGGACCACACAAAGAAGCTCTCCCCAGGCTGGGAAGAGCTGACCCTTCCAAATTAATTATAAGTTCACAAGGACCCAATTTACTTCAAAATCTTCCTTAATAAATGCAGAGTGGAGCAATAAAATGAAAAGCAAGGGCTGCGCGGGAACCTCGTGGGACTGGCTGGGCTCTCGCCTCAACTCCAGGCAAAAAAGACGGGAGAGGGGAAGGGAGAGGGAGAGGGAGAGGGAGAGGACCCCTCCCCCGCCCCCCAGCTGATTTTCTTGGTTATAAACACAAGGCACAGTGTAACGAAAGTCCCTCTAATAGGATTAGGTGGCACGGATCCAAAGAGCCGTCCAAAACAACTCTGAGAGGGGGTGAGGGGTGGGAGCCACGCCAAGATGGGAAAGGCTCGTTAAATTGGATAATATACTTCCAGAAATGTTCCTTCTACTCCAGCCAAGGCAGTAAAACGTTAGATGGCCCCGTCATGTTTGAAGTTTGTTATTTTTGGAAATTACTTTAAGAAACGCGGAAATAAAAGCATAAAGCGAAGTATTAAATTTAAAGGGCCAGATTCGGATCTTAATAACCCGGGGATTTACATGCAAATAGGCAGGATCAATCTCTGGCCCCAAAAACACACACTCACCTGCAGAGATCAAAGCAAACCCGGGGCAGGAGGCTCAGCAACGGGCGCTTAAAAGCTCCTCCAGCTCTGGGTTTGCAAAAAAGGAGATATCGCTCAATTAAAATCGGTAAACACACCAAAAAGAAAAAATGAATCCTGTGGCAAATTGCTCTACCTTAGAGAAAGGGCTTACCACAAGCAATGAATAAAAATAGGCTTGGGGAAGAACATCCAGTTAAAATTAGTAAGAACAATAGCCTCACTTCCAGAGCGGGGTTTTGTCTTCCCAGCGCTTCCCAGCGAAGCCCCGGGAAGCCGGGAGGGCTGGGCGAGCTCCAGCGCTGGAAGGAAACCTCGGCAAAATCTGGGGGCAGGAGAAAACCGCCTCGGTGCCGGCTCCGATCCCGGCGTGATTCCCACCAAAACACCCCCGGACAGCGGGGTGCGCGGTTTTCCCCACTGTTTTATCCCCCAGGATCTCCATCCCAGTGGTCTCCATTCACCCGGGTTGGGGTGAGGATGGAGGGGAAGTCCATTGGAAGAGAAGCACAGGTTGGGAAAGAAATGGAGTTGAGGTGAAGCCTAGATCCAAACCCGCCCCTTTGGGCACAGGCCTTGGATCCACGCCAGGGAGAGAAGGGTTTATTTTTGGCAATCTGTGGTATTGAAGTTTCTCCTGGACTTTGCTGGATGGGAAGGGCAGAGGCAGCCATTCCTCCAGGGAACCAGGCAGGGCTCAGCACCTCCCCTCCTACAGCTTCTCCAGCGCTGGAGGAATCACCTCCTGATTTAAAGCCCACGGGAGAAAAAACGGGGAATTTTCACTTCTGATTTACACCAGGTTTGGATGAGCCTGGCCACACCTCCCACCCTCTGTGGCTGATAAGCTGGGCGAGATATGGAAACACACAGACAAGCCCCCACAAGAAGCACGGAGTCTTATCAAGCAGGTCTTAAAAGAAGCGATGGAGCGAATCCAGGTGAGGATGGGAATGGAAGAAGCTCAAAAGCTGCCAGAACTTTGACAGGGATCGGGTTAAGACTTGATTGTGTTTTGGGGTGCTGTGAGTCCAACCAGCTCCTGGGAGCACCAGCTGAACAAGTTGGTTTTGGAGCTGGGTGCCATGGGGGCGTCTGGCTGGTGACAGCCAGGTGACCCTTTCTCCAAGGGATGTCTTGACAGAAACACAAACTGCTTCAGAAACCACATTTTTAGATTAAAAAAAAAAAAGGCATGGAAGCACTCTGCTTTTGGTGAGGGAAAATGCAAATGACTTCTGTTTTGGGGGTTGCTGGTACTAGAGGTGACTCAAGGTGTGTTGTCCCTCCCTGACGGCCACCTCTCTGCTGACCCTGCTCGGCACTGAGAGTTACCTTGAGCCCAGACCTGTCCATCCCACCCTGCTCCCACCACAGCCCCTCCTGAAGGGATTGAAGCAGCAGCTGGAGAGCTGGGACGCCCCCTCCCAGGGCATGCACACTGCTCCAGGCGGCTGGGGGACAACACCAGCCCCAGCTGCCACCCCAACCCAAGCCACCTACAGAGCTGATGGAACCTTCCTGGAGGTCCTAGGGATGCTCTGGGTAGGGGAAGAGCCCAGCGTGGGGCTGGTGCTGCTTTGCTGGAGCAGAGTTGTTGACCAAGGAGAACATTCCACCAGCAGCTCTCACACAGAGGGGAAAGCTCCGGCTAAAGCTCCACAAAAGCTCCACAGATTGCTCCTTCCCACCTTGTCCTAACAAAGGCAGCCGAGCTGGTAGCCCGGGGCTGATCCAGAGCAATGTGGCCTTCAACACGGAGAGGGAACACAGAGGCTGAAGATCTCCAAAGGGGACGGTGATTCAGTGGTGTAGAAGATCACAGAATCACAGAATCAGAAGGGTTGGGGTTGGAAGGGACCTTAAAGATCATCTAGTTCCAACCCTGTTCCATGGGCAGGGACACCTTCCACTATCCCAGGCTGCTCCAAGCCCTGTCCAACCTGGCCTTGGACACTCCCAGCTGCTGCAATAGCATGGCCAGGATGATCCATCCTTCCTGACACCCTGGGTTCAGGACAGAGTGAAAACCGGGGAGGTGATCCTTTTGCCCACCAGCACCAAGCTGTGCCCACAGTGGAGGAGGGACCAGAAGTGCTTTGGTCACCTTCTCCTCCTCCTGCCAGCGGGTGGCAAAGCTCCTGTGGCAGAGGAGGACAGGCACATGGGTGTTGGGGGGCTCAGCTCCCCTGCAGTGGGGCTGGTGATGCTGAGGGGTCCCTGAGGGCTGTGAGCACCATATCTGTGTGTTCATGGTGGGCAGGGCCCCCAGGGTCAGTCCAGGTGGTCCCACCTGGATACCAGATCAGCTTGCTTTCCAGCCAACAGGAAGACAAACTCCCCCATTGCTGGCATTTTCCTAAGCAGTAAAAGGTTTCTGAGAGCAGCGCAAGGTGGGAGCCGGAAGGTGAGAAAGGAAGAAAATCTCACCACCCCTGAGACGCAGATCCAAACCCCGCCGGTATTTAGCTCATTGTTCCAAAAAACGTCATTAAAAAATCAGGCTGCGGCACTTGAAGCCAAACCTATTTGTTCCTTTAAAACCGAATCTCCAGGGAGAGGGGAGGAAGGGACGTCGCTCTCAGCTGTGCTTCCCCGCTGACCCAAATACCCCGGGCTGGAGGGATCAAGGGCCAGGAGGTGACCTCAGATCCGCCGCTGGAGGAAGTGTCTTCCCTCGCTTCCCGCGGCTTCTCCCGCTCGCGCCGCGCAGCTGGGACAGGGCGGCCGCTGGAGGGGACGGGGACAAGATGCCCAGGGTCACCTTCCCCAGGCACCTGGCATTTCTCAGAGGAGAGATGAGGCAGCCAAAGGTAATTTGCCTCCTGCACCTCTCCTACAAGAAATAAATCAGTTTTTGACTCCTTCCAGGCACGGGGACGCTCTGCTGCTGTGACAAACCTCATCGTGCACCTTCGCAGCCCTGCCCAGCCCTACCTGGCTCCATTTCTGGGTGGCCTGGGAGCCCAGGCACCCTCGTGGCCCTTCCCAGGCAGAGGCTGTGGGGGAGCAGGCGGCTGTGCCCCCCTCGGCGGGGTTCCCGCAGCACATCTGGAGCGAAAACCAAGCAGCTGTTTCATCTCGTGCCCTTGAAGTGCCATTTGCGTCATCCCCTCGTGCTCTCAAAGCGAAGCCTGAACCGCTCCCAGCGGCTCAGCCCCACGTGCTCAACACCCCCTGCGGGCTGAGCTGGTCCCGGGGACGGACGGTCAAGGCTTAAATAAAGGCAGATGCAAAAGTCAGAGCTGAGGAGGCCACCATGATGCACGGCGGGATGGGAAACTGAGCTGGAGAGCAGCAAAACAGAGCTGAGGTCTTTGAAACCGAAGCTGGGGAACCCCAAATCGAAGCTGGAGAGCACCAAATTGAAGCTGAGGAGCACAAACTGAACCTGGAGAGCATCAAACTGAAGTTGAGGAGCACCAAAATGGCCCAAAATGAAGCTGTGGAAGAAACTGATGCTGAGAAGCCCCAGACCAAAGCTGTGGAGTCCCAAACAGAAGATGAGGAGCCCCAAACTGAAGTTGAGGAACCCCAAACAAAACCTGAGGAACACCAAGCTGAACCTGGAGACCACCAAACTGAGAGCCAGAAACCAAAGATGGGGAGCACCAAACAGAAGATGAGGGGCTGCAAACCAAAGTTGTGCAGCCCCAAACTGAAGCTGGGGAGCACCAAGCTGAACCTGGAGAGCACCAAACTGAGGTTGAGGAGCTGCAAACCAAAGCTGAGGAGCACCAAACTGAAGCTGAGGAGCCCCAAACCAAGTCTGGCAAGCACCAAACCAAAGCTGTGGAGCCCCAAACTGAGGAGCCCCGAACTGATGCTGAGGAGCCCAAAACCAAGGCTGAGGAGCACCAAACTGATGCTGAAGATCCCCAAACCAAGGCAGGGGAGCACCAAACTGAAGCAGCCAGGCTTCTCTGGACGGGAGCTGGTGGTGGTGGGGCATTGTGGTGGCAGCCACTGTGCATCACGTGCAGCTCAAAGCCAGCTAAACTCATTAATTGTATAGCAAGCCCTGCTTGGTACCATACCCTAAAGCTTCAGAACAAAGTCCTCCTTTATCAGGTTTGGCTGACTTCTCTCCCCCACCCCCCCCTCTTTTGAAAACAATTCCACAACAGCCTGAAAATTGGAATAAATGGAATTATTCAGAGGAATTATTCAAGGCCAGGTCTGGCTAGAGACCCTTTCAGTGCCCTGTTCACGGTGGCATTAGGACGGGGTAAGGAAATACGTGGATGTTGTAGAATTGGAAGCTCCTGTCATCGAGCCATGATCCCATGGCCACGGAGAAGGCAACAGCTTCCCAGAGATCAGACCCAGCAAGTGTCAATCCACTCTTTGCTGCAGGGGAGTTATAAAGCACCGATTTTGAACCGGTTCAGGAGCACAGAGCACTGGAGCAGAGCAGGCTGGGAATGCACTTTGCTTCAAAAACCCCACCACGCCTCTCCTGACTGCATCTCTCTGCCTCCCCTCACTCCCAAGGACGCAGGGGACTTTTCAGAGGCGATGCCCAGGCCACCTCCTGTAACCACTAAGTGACAGATCTCAGCTTATGTGAGAGAAAAGTCCCAAAATGAGCTGCCCTGTGGCCACACTAAGCAGAGATGGAGACAAATCTGTGGTTTCGCTTGGCAAGCAGCAGGCACGGAGTGTTTGCCTGGGGTTCCTGCGCTCAGCATCCCGGAGGAACTCAGCCCCAGCCACATTTTGCCTCCATTTCATTCCAAACCCATAAAACTCAACCCTGGCTAAAGCAAAATGGCGTTAGAGCTGGTTTCTGGGCTGCATCACGTCCTCCCCATCCTAAGCCTCAGCCTCGGAGGCTCCAGAACTGGTCCAGAAATGCAAATTCTTGTGAAAACCGTCCAAAAGCAACAAGGCAGCATGTGCTCTGCAGCTGAAACCCACCATGTGCCCGGGCGGGAGTTTTCTTCCCAGCACTCCACTCCACAGGCCAGGAAGGTTTTTCTTCTCCACGTCGCCTCTGGCTTGCAATTTTTGAGGGATGATTCACCTACCACACACTAAAGTTACCCAACAAACAGGAGCTGCAGTCGCAACAGCTCCTCAGCATGGGCTACGTCCCATCCAGACGGTTTTCCATGACCTACACGCCCAAGGAGGCCGAGGATCTTGTTACTCCAAGCTCTGCTGGAGCCATGTGAGTCCAAGGGATGTTGGGTTGGACCATGTTCGCCCATGTCCCATCTCCCTGGGTGAGAGCCCTGGGCTGAATTGGCATTGAGCTGCTGTTGGGCACAACCAGCGCCCTCCCGCAGCTCCTGCCCAAGTGAACTGGCAAAGACTCCTTAGTGCTGGGAGGGGGAAGAAACAAATCCCGGGGACGAGCATCTCCCCCCTCGACTGCGCTGTCAAACGCCTCGCCAGCCCCTGGCTGCGTTTTCATCCAGCAATTTTACGAAAAACAGAGAAGTTCCATTTTAATTGGTGAAAATTCCCTCCTCCCACCCGCGGAGCACCAATCTGTAATTAGCCTTTCATGTAAAACGATGTTTATTCCTGACGGAGTTTATCTTGGCACAAACACGCGCTCTGAAATGTGCACACATTTGAAGACTCAAACCCTGCATTTAATTCTCTATCTGCTTGTTAATCCTCATTGTTCCCAAGCCCCTTTTCAAAACACACCCACAGGGAGAAGAAAGTATTTTTTTATATATATGTATAAAAACCTCCTTCCAGCATCAGGACACCAGCGGCGAGCGCGGCACCGGCCCAGGGTCCGGCTGCCCCCCGGATCCCTGCGCTCTCCCAAACACACGGTGCCAAGATCAGACCTCCTGATTTTGTCCCTCTTTCCCTTTCTTTAACACACATTTTTCTCCCCAGCTGTGATGCCTTTCAGTGTTCCCACTGAAGGATGGGAGCCCTGAAATAAAAGGATGGGAAAAGCACCGAGGAGAACCCATGAACAGCCCCCAGCTCCATTTTGGAGAACCTGCCTTCAATGGTGACAGCCAGAACCCAAGTTTCACGATTCCTGGGCTTAAAGTGGAGTGATTTGGGATTTACACTCTCCCAGAAGTAGCAGCCACATCTCCTAACACAGCAGCTCGAGGCTGGACCAGCAGCCCCCAGGACCTCCCAGCTGGGACTGGGTGACCAAAGCTGATCAGATCCTTCCCCTCTGTCCAGCTCCAGGTGCAGGTGACAGCGAGAGTGGGGCGGTCCTGAGTGGCTGCCAGTGCCTGCTCCAGCTTGTCCCACTTCCAACACGGCAATACACACAATATCCACCTTAAAAAATGAAAGGGACGGCAAAGGTTTGGGATCAGGGACAGGGGCAATATCAGGGTTGGGATCAGGGTTTGGGTTAGGGTCTGGATCAGGGTTAGAGTTTGGTTTAGGGTCAAGGTCAAGGGACATCGCTCTCCCCAGCCCAACGTATCCTGGTGGGTTGGGGTTTCCTCCAGGCCCCTCACCCTGTGTTTTTGGGGAAACAGTTCCCACTGCTGAAGCCAACCAGGTCCCAAAGCTGACGGCAATGATTAACTCCAGTGGGACACTGTGGGTCAGCTGTGGCCCCAGACACCGACTGCTGCATGTCCAAAGCTCTCAGCCTTTGGAAAAGCCACGACCTGACCAAACTTCACTGGGCTTTGACTATGATTAACCTCCTCCAGTCACCGCCACAAGGTCACAAAGCAAGGGAACAGATCAGCACTCACACCCCGCCACAGCCATCCTCATCCCCAACAGTGAGGTATGACCCCTTTCTGCTCCTCCAGCCCCTCTGAACCCCACCATGGCCACCTTATGCAACTGGCAGGTTTGTACTGGTAACCAGTTCCTGTAGCCACAGATGACTGGGAGGACAGGGCAGCTGAGGGACTGTGGTGGTGGAGCCTCAGGAATTTGCCCCAAGGCTTCATCTCCTGCTCACAAACGGGGCAGGAGGGATGGGAAGGGGAAGGCACCTGCCAGGACACGAGCACCAGCACCAGGACTGGGCCAGCAGTGCTGGGATATGTGATCAGCCAGGGCCAGCCACCGCTTCACAGGCTGTGGTCCAGGCGAGTGCTGCCACTTTTGGGGGCACACCTGGAAGTGCTAAAGAGCTGGAGCGTGACTCTGGGAGCACCTCAATCCCTGCCCTGCCAGCTGCCCCATGTGAGTGGCTGCTGTGGCTTTTCCTGGCTGGAGCAGCTCAGCCAGCCTGGTGATCCAC
>VZRQ01004567.1:762862-780233 GCA_013397975.1 Machaerirhynchus nigripectus | reverse complement strand
GACCCTGTGATCCACCAGGATGCAGAGCCGTGGCTCCTGGCCAACGCGCCTCGGAGCAGATGGTGAAGCAGCGCTGGCTCATGAGGAGCAAAGCCCACAGAGCTCCTCACGCCAAGGTCAGGGGTTCATCTCCCAGCCAGGCACAGAATCCGCGTGCATCCCTACGGGAGCCGGTGCCCCGCACTGATCCACCACCACATCTCCATCTGTGCGATAGCATCGTACCCAACACGTGATCCCAAAATTCCCAGCACTGCTTCAGGGTGAGAGCACCCAGGGCATCCCCAGCCCTCAATGCCTCGGGGAGAAGACGGGATGGATCCTGGCCACCAGTGGGAGGCAGGTTGGGCTCCCCTCCCAAAAGAGAGCTGGTGGTCCACGGCTGCTCCATCCTTGTGAAATCACTGGGCACTCTCTGTGTCCTCTGCCCCCTCCCACCAACCCCTCCTGCGCTGTGTTTGGGAGCCCTCCTCCCTCTGCGGTGAGACGGGGGTGAGAAAGGATGCTTTTTTCTGAGCTGGAAGAGACAGAAAAGTTTCCCTCTTTGCCAAACTTCTCCCGAGCCATCTTCTGTTTCCCATTAAGAGCGAGCAGAAGAAGAAACCCCGCGGCCCAGCTCCACGCTCCTCCCACCACAACTCCCATGGGCACTCGTCAACATCCCAGCAAAAAAAGGAGAATTAAACCCATGCAACCTGGCTGGCCGTGACCCAGGGACCCGCAGAGCGAGGACCGGCGGCGGGTGGAAAACAACCCCCCTGCTCTGCTCTTACATCTCCCCCAGGAAACTTTCCAACTCCAGTCGCTGGCAGGAGCCAGGCTGATCCCAGCTGAATTCCTTCCACTTACCAGCAAATAAATAGCAGTTAAATGAAAGGAAAGAGAAAAACACCCTTTTTTTTTCAAAGGGGAAAACAAAGAAGTCAGGGAAAATAAAAGGAGGCGAAATGTTGGGCTGGTCACAGGCTCACGAAGATCTTTTTCCTTCCCAGTTGGGTACTTGACAGCCTTCCCTTTCAGCTAATTAAGGGATACTCAGAAAGAAAAACACTTCCAGCCCTTTGCCAGCCCTGAGCATTAAGGGGAGAGTCCCAGCAGGCTGGACACCAAACCCAGGAGCCCTGGCCACAGCTCCTCACCCGCCCAGGCACTGGTTTTATAGACAAATAATTGCCACTGCAGAACATCTGCGGCCTTCTCCCAGTCCTGGCAGATTTCTGCACAGCCTTTTCCCCAAACCCTCTGGTGGTGGGCATCTCCAGTCTCAGAATCATAGAACTATGGGGTCATTTAGGTTGGAAAAGCCCTCGGAGACCACTGAGTCCTATGGCTAACCCAGCACTGCCAAGCCCATCACCAAACCATGTCCCCAAGTGCCACATCAACACGTCTTTCCAACGCCTCCAGGGTGTTTAATACACATCTAAACCTTCCCCTAGATAAGGACTGGTCTTCCTGTGCTCAAAATACTTCTCCCAACCTTCCCTGCTGCAAAATTTCCCAGCATCACTTTGCGACCTGTCCCTCACTGGACCGAGAACACAATTAATTACCTTGGGTTTTGCAACTTTTTAGGGAGCTGAAGGCAGCGATGCACCTTGTGTCCTTTCTCAGGAACACTCCCAGCCCAGGTTTCAGCACTGAACATTCTCCCTCCTCTCCTCCACATCTCCCAGTCAGCCCAATCCTTTCCCGTTGTGTGGTGGATGGGGATGGGGATGGAGATGGGGATGGGAATGGAGATGGCCTGAAGTTGTGTCGGGGGAGGGTTAGGTTGGATATCAGGAAACGTTCTTCCCCCAGAGGGTGCTGGGCACTGCCCAGGCTCCCCAGGGAATGGGCACGGCCCCGAGGCTGCCAGAGCTCCAGGAGCGTTTGGACATCACTCACAGGGATGCCCAGGGTGGGGTTGTTGGGGTGTGTGTGCAGGGACAGGGGCTGGGACTGGATGATCCTTGTGGGTCCCTTCCAACTTGGGATATTCCACAATTCTATTATCCTGTGAGACGGGCATGAGGATGAGGATGGGGATGGTGTGGGAAGACCCAAACCTCCCAAACACCCACCAGCCAAGGCTGGGGCACCCCGAGGATGAGCGAGGTTGGAAGAAAGCATCCCTGTGCTTTTCCCAGTGCCAACCACACGCTCCACTGGCACTGCTGGCTCTTCAGCATCATCTCCAGAGCCACCCCTACCCACCGCCACCACCCCCCAGAGGGAAAAAATGCTGTGGCCACCTCAGCCTCAGCCCCACTGGAGCAAACACCCCAAAATGGAGAGGGCTGGGACTGCTCCCCCTGTGGCACCCGGGCAGAGCCACCCAGCCCAATATTACCAAAATATTTCAGTCATTTGCTTCCACCCAACACAGCCCGAATTTCCCCGAGGACAAAGTCTGCCTGATACCTGACCATGCATGGGGCTGGAAATATGAAAGGGAAAATTGTGGTGGCTGCTCACGGCGCTTTCTGAGGGGAGCCCCCTCCCCAGGCTGTGCTGGGTGGTTTTTAACTTGTTTTGCCCCCAAGGTTCACTCCCAAAGGAGGTGACATCTCCCTCCACGGCCTCTTCCACCTCAGCTCCCCCGCCACACCGGCGTCTCCCCCAGACTGTCCCAGGGCCCAGCCCCAGCCCCAACCCTCCCGTGGCATGAGGGACACGAGGTGTTGGCTGACCACACTGGGGAGCCTCCTCAACAGAGAAGATATCCTTACACATCAAAAGAAATGAAGAAAAGCCATTTTCAAGCAGGCTGAGCAGAGCCCTGGGGCAGGCACAGAGTCAGGGCAGCACCCTGGGCTGACACAGCGCCTGTGGGACAAAACAGCTCTGTGGTGGAACACCTGGGCTCTTCCAATGGCCGTCGGGAAATGATTTCTTGCCCCAGTGCTGGAGTTTCCCCTGGGTGTGCAGCACAGACACCAGCACCTTCAGATCGTGCTCCTGGAGCCTACGGACCAGGAAAAAGCTCCCCAGATGACACAACACTCGAGTATCTTCCTTAAACCAGACACCCAGAGGGCAAAAGAAGGGTAAAATATCCATGTGATTTTAATCTCTTGGAGCTTCCTTACCTTCAAGACCACATTTGAAAACAACTGGATATCTCAGAAGAATAGACCAGGCTGCCATTAAGCAAATCCAATCGCTAAAGGAACGTGAAAAGCAGCAGCATTTTATTTAATTCTTTTTTTTTTTTTTTTTTTTTTTTTTTAAAGCCCAGCAAGAAGCAGGTTACACCCCTTTGCCAACGGGCTGTCACTTTTGGCTGACCTGCTCTCATTTGAAAGTTTTTCAGACGCCGGGTGGCTTCGGGGAAGGGCCAGCCCTGCCCTTGGGTGCTCCGGGCAGCAGGGGAAGAGCCACGGCCGAGGCGCCGGGGTGCACTGCGGGATGAGCCCCGCTCTTCCCACCCGGAACCCAGCCCCGCGCCCCGCCACCCCTCGGATGGGGATGAGGATCCATAAACCTACAATAACCCCGTCTGGGTGTATGCACACGCTCACATATCCATAGAAACGAAAACTCGAGCCCCCTGAGGGCTTTAGCCCACACGGCAGCCGCAGGCAGAGCTCCGTGGAGCCACGCAATGTTTAACGAGACCGAGGGGAACCGGGGACAGCCCGGACCGCTCCAAGTGCCCCGGTAGCAAAGGGCTCCGAAGGCAGGTGAAACATTAATGTGCTTTCCCGAGGAAATGCCTTCGCTTTTTGCTGCATCAAGGGCTTTGAAATGGGAATAAACAACAGGGCGGGTTAGTGAAGGCTTCTGTCAGTTACTGGGTGAGGTTTGGTGCTGCGAGTCGGGGTTAAAAGCCACACACCCCATCTCTGTGGCCAGGGAGCCTCCTGTTCCTCCCCACGGAAATGCTTTTTGGGGGGGGAGTAGGAATCAAAACTACCCCTGTCCCTACAAAACTCACCCTGTCCCTACAAAACTCATCCTGTCCCTACAAAACTCACCCGGTCCTACAGGTGCCAAGGGTGGGATTGCTGTAGGGAACACACCCCACAGCCCCCACGCTTGTTTCCAACTGCCTGAGCTCCAACTTCACCCATCCACGCTCAGGGGCAAAGGGAAAAGCAGGCGCTGGGAGGATTCAGCAGCGTGGAGCTGAAGCCTGCCAGGATTTTGGGATCTGGAGGGATGTGAGGGGCGAGGGGCAGCCCTGGAATGCAAAGCCCCAAGCGTGGGGTGGGTTTAACCCCTCTGCCCTCCCCAGCCCTGATCCATGGGGATGTGCTGGAGGACACCAGCCCACCCATGCTCTGACAGCACCGGGAATGCTGCTCCCGAGGCATCAGCAGATCCCTCAGCCTCTGCAGTGATCCTGGCACGGGGCAGGCCCTTCCCAAGGGAGCTGGCACAGCTCGTGGGGTGGCATCATGGACAGGCAGAGCAGGGCAGGGGTGCTGGGTGCCGGCAATGAAGGGAAGAGCGGTGGCACCACGGCAAATCCTCCCGACGGGGCCGAGCAGAGGCAGCCACACATCACCGGTGCCCCTGCAGGGAGGGTTCCCAAATCCCAACTGCTCCAGCTGGACCTGTGGCAAAGTGTCAAGCGTTTTCCACCGGCCAAGGACTGACTCTGAGTGGAACAGCAAACACAGCCAAATCGTGCTCCCCACATCAACCACAGGCACCCTGGAGCTGAAACTGCCCCCTAAAATTATCCCTGCTGCAGCACCGACGCACTTGCAGAGCAGAAGGCTCGGGATGCAGGACCCTGGGTGCACCCACACTTGTTCTGAAGTGTCCACGGAGCTTCAGCGTGCCCAGGAGCTGGGAGAGGCACGGAGCTGGGAGGGAATGGGGAGACGGAGGAGCCGAACCCCGCTGTCAGCGCTGGCAGCCGCGGGCCTGTCGGGATCACACCGAGTTTGCAGAGCCAGGGAGAGGCTCGTTTTTGTCTCCTCTGCTAATGAGACTGATACCAGCTGCTTCTCGTCGAACCAGTCTGACCATCGGGCCGAGCCAAAACTGATTCATTCATAAGAAAATGGGAAAGGAGATCGGCTCCTCACCCTGACTAATGGGGAACCCGGCCAGCAACCTGCTGCTTCCACACCAGCCCCACATCCTGCCTGCTTGGTTCTTCATCATCTTCCCCAGCTGCAAGGCTCAGGGGAAGCTCGGGTGATAAAGCAGGAGTTATCTGCTGCGTCGGCGCGTGGCCAGGGCCCGGAACGGCCCGGCAGCGCCTGGCACTCTGCAACAGCTGATTCCTGATTCGGAAGCAGAGGAAACACTAAAGCCCTCAGAGATATCGCTTTCCACGCTGGCTCTGCCTCGCATCATCTTCCCAACAGCTTTTAGGGTTGTTTTTTATCTCCGTCCTCCTTCATCCGGCAATAAAAATCTAAACAACCGCCTTTGTGGAGCAGAACAACTCTCCCTGCTGTAAAAACTGTTTTCTGTGGGGGGTTTTTTTGCGTCATTTTTGTTTATGAGGCCACTGGAGCACAAACCATGGCGGGGGGAGGCTGCAGATGGTGGGGCTGGGAACCCTGGGGTTGGGAGGATGCTGTCCCAAGGGAAGGAAACGAGCTCTGAAAACCAGACTGGGGCTAATCTTATCTCCAGATGGAGATTAGGATGGGCCAGCAGGAGTTAACAGCCAGGCACAGAGGTCAGACCAGGACCTGAAGTGCCTCCTCTCTTGGGTTCACGCTTTGGTTGATGAACTGAAGCAGGGCAGAGTTTAACAGCTTTCAAAAACTCTGCCACGATTTCCTAGCTTTGGGCAACGCACTGGATTTTATATGAATCTCCCTTAATGAACGGCCTCTCCTAAAATGCAGATCCCAAGGGAGTTTCAGCTCTCCCAGTTAAAAGCCTGTGACACCACCCCTTGCCCCCAGATCACCCGAGTTTTTATCACCTGGCCCTGCAGACATCAGGGCAAGCAAGGCAAAACTTCAGTTCTTGGTGAGAAACCCGCCCCGGGTCTTGAAAATCCCCATTTTCAAGGCAGAAAAGCACCAGCCAGGCCAGTTTGGGCAGGGAAATGCCCCAAATCCTGACACTGGGAGTGCTCAGCCTCCTCGGAGGTTCCACAGGGACAGCGGAAAACCGGGAGCACGTGAGTCAGAGACAAGCAGAGCTCTGGATATCGCAGCCAGTGTCTCTCACCTCTCCCACACCACCCCAGCAGGCTGCGGAAGAGTTGCCAAATATAAAAATTTTCATTTTCCCATCTGGGTTCCAGGGCGGCGATGGAGCATTTCGCACGTGACGCTGAGGGTGGGAAAGCCTGGCACAAGGGCTTCGTTCCCAGCTGTCCCTCCCCAAGGGCACCCAGACCCCCAGCACGGGCCCCGTGCCCTCGTGCAGCCGGGATCGTGCACCCCACGCCTGCTGAGCGGGGCAGGAAAAACCTGCAAGGGATGGAAATCTCGTTCCCAAGGTGCGAGGGAAAAGCTGTCCACAAAGGGGTTGACAACGTCCCCGTCAGTCCTCACCCCTTCCCCTCCCAGGCTGGTTTCTCACCCACTCTGGAGAAGCTTCCCTGGCACCAGAGCACTCAGCACAGCTTTTATTTAACGCTGAGTTTTCCCCTGGGCAGGGGAATGGTGGGGAACAGGCAGGAGGAGCCTCACAAAGACCTCAAACCTCCAGCAGGCCTGGGGTTCCAACGAGCTTGTATTGAAAAAAAAAGAGATAAGAACCCGACACCGCCGATATTCCCTCCTTGGCAACGGCCTGTCCCGATACCACTCCTATTATTATCTCTGCAATTAAGTGATAAAGCTGTAATTGCTTATCTGATGCAGCTGGGCACAGCAGCAAAGCAGGAGCTGGCCTCGACTGCATCGCCCTGGGCATTTTAAAGGCACCCCGCCTGAAAGGATTCTCCTGCTTTGTGGACAGATGGACAGACAGGACCCCACAGCCGCTTCCTCCCCCCGAAACCCGGGGCAGCAGCATCACCCCTGTGCCTGTGCCCTGCCCCACTCCCAGCCCCAGCCCTGGCCAGGATGGGAGCACACGGAATGAAGGGGCCAGCTCTGGATCCGCTCTGGCTGTGGGAAGGCAGAAGCAGGTGGTGGAGGGACCAAACCCCCGTCACCAGCGCCTCCCCCAGCCCTTCCCACGTCCCTGCTCCAGCATCCTGGGGAGCAGCACCAGGCCAGGCAGCTGGGAGAGCCTGCCAGGGGCTGGGGCACTGTGAGAGTAGCCCTTGGGTGTGGGAGCTGGCTGCACCAGCGGGATCAAGGCACTGGTTTTAGAGGAGGTGACCCCAGTTTTCCACTGGGGTGCCTCGGCATGGGGAGCAAAGCCACACCCAGCCGCTCTCAGGCCATAAAGAGCCCAACTTGATATTTCCATCCACATGTTCATCACCTTGAAAGGAGCTCTGATGGGCCATGGCATCTTCCCAGCAACGCCAGCCCTGATTTCAGCTGGTTTTAAATCTGGAGTCCCCTGAATCCCGATCCTTGCCATTCTGCCAAGCCTTTTCCTATTTGACCTCAGCTCCGCTCCCGACCCCAGGAGCTGCCGCCAGAACCTCGGGATAGAAAACTCCAAAATCCACCCCCCCATGGTGAGCATTTCCCAACCACGCCCCGATCCCCCTGGCCAGTGAAGGGCAAAGCCTCCCTGCCCCTGCAGCCCCAGCCTGGGGGCCAGGGTGAGGGGCACCGTGCCCGTGCCCCCCTCGCAGGGCGAGCGGGCTCCCGCCGGGGAGCAGCCACAAGAAAGGCCGGCGCGATTTGCATCGTTAGCATTCTTTCCGTTTTAATAACCCAAGGTGTTACCAGCAACACTGTTACTGATTTTTATCTCCGCAGCGCCTTTTAAGAGCTCCAATTTCTTTTTCTTGGAGATCTCAGTTTGTTTTATTAAAGCTGACACCGAAGAGGGGAAGAAGGAGACGTTCTGGGCCCAGAACGAAAATATCCCGTTTAAATACCCCGTATTATTTTCTCGGAAACGCTTCTCCGTTGACTTTAATTAAGCTCTCCCCGGGCTCGCGAGCTTGGCGTGCTTGGCTCTCAGGCAGGTTTAATCCCAGACAAGCTCCCCACACCCCCACTTGTCCCCGCTCCCACAAATCTTAAGAAACAAACTGGGTTTTGCTGAAATACACGGATTAAGAGCTGGCCCACCATCAAGAACATCCTGACGTTGCCTTTTCGTCACCGGTGGCGGCCGCGAGCGCACGGCTGCAGCCGCTCTGCTTGCCTTGCCAGCAGACCCAAAAAGCAGCTTTGGTCTTTTATTTTTCTTGTTCTCTCTAAATTTATTATATTTTTATTGCCATTGCAAGGCTGGGGGGATCCGTCTCTGGTGCCTGACCATGCCCCAGAGCTATCAGGGCAGGCAGGGTGGCC
The DNA here is from genome assembly GCA_013397975.1 of Machaerirhynchus nigripectus. Taxonomy (NCBI): domain Eukaryota; kingdom Metazoa; phylum Chordata; class Aves; order Passeriformes; family Dicruridae; genus Machaerirhynchus; species Machaerirhynchus nigripectus. The sequence continues at coordinate 771,897 of VZRQ01004567.1, read as the reverse complement.
ACAGCTTGGCTCTGGTGACCGCAGTGCCGCTGCTGAGCCTTGTGCCGGGTGCTGCCGTAAAATCAATAATTACCACCCCCCCCCCNNNAACAGAAATTTCCCCCCCCCCCCCCCCTTGGTAGAAGGAAGCTCTTTAGGATGATTGCAAACACTCCAAAAGTTGGGAAATCCCAGGAGGGAGCTTGTCTGGGCATCATCTGGTGCATACCCATTATGTAATTACCGTCAATCTTTAATCACAGATGATACTTTTCCATCGGACTCGGATCAGACGGAGCATGGGAGGCACAGTCCTCACTGAAGGAGCTGCCATTAGATTTGATTCCCACCTCAATGGGCTCCCGGTTTATTCACTGAGCTCCCCCTGCCTTGTGCAGGGTTTGTGGAAAAAACCCTCCAGCTCCCTGGCAAACACCCACATCCCCCCAAGAGAGAAGGATTTTGCCTCCCTTTTACGCACAGGATCTGCAGGCAGACAGATTAAGGCCAAGAGCTCGAAACAAAAGCTTTGTTTTGGTGCCTGATGTGAGGTGACCAAGAAAAGAGCCTTTGGGGATGCCACCGGGCAGGGTGGCCGCGTGCCCTGGGGTCCCCGGCCCAGCTGGTGCCCAGGATGGGGTGGTGGGTGGGTGCTCAGAGCAGGTTCCTTGCCTGCAGGCACTGTGGTAGGGTTGTTTCTCCTCCCTGAGAAAGGCCCCGGTGTTTGCCCGGGGCGAACCCCAACAAGTCAGCCCATGCACTGAGCGCCTGAGCTGCTCCGGAGCACGTGGGGCTTCCCACCCCGGGAGAGGCAGCTGCTCTGCAGGGAATCATGGAATGGTTTGGGTTGGAAGGGACCATCCACGGGCAGGGACACCTTCACTGGACCAGCTTGCTCAAAGCCCCGTCCAACCTGGCCTTGGCAAAGCGAGCAAAACCCATCACTGAGCTGCTAAATCCAAACTCAGAGCCAAAAAATTCCCCAAGATGCAGAGGAGCAGGGTTTGGTGAGCTCGTCTCCTCCGGTGCAAGGTTTTGCAGACCAGATTCTCCCAAAACCACGCCGCTGGCAGCACTGACCCCAAAACACCCTCCCCACCTGGCACTGGGGTGCCTGCACCGGGACACAGCACCGGGAGCTCCCGCTGCAGCGGTGTGGAGCAATCCTCCTCTGCCTGCGCCCTGCGGGGTGCAGGGATGGAGGTGCGGGGTATCCCCGAGGTGGAGCTGCCCTGGGGCATGCAAAGGGGTGCTGGGGCTGCCATCCCGCCACAGCGTCCTCTCGGTGATCCCACGTGAGGCCGGGATTTTGCTCAGAGCACGCCGGGCTGCTCCTCGCACGGAGGGTNGAGCGTGTTGCAGCAATTCCCAGCGCACGTCATGTGGGGTTTTGCAACCGCCCCGACCGTCTCGGGGTGGATGCGCGGAAAAAGGGCCCGCGGAGAACCGAGCGCTCCGGTGCCCGCGGCGGGCACGGNGGGGTGCCTGCACCGGGACACAGCACCGGGAGCTCCCGCTGCAGCGGTGTGGAGCAATCCTCCTCTGCCTGCGCCCTGCGGGGTGCAGGGATGGAGGTGCGGGGTATCCCCGAGGTGGAGCTGCCCTGGGGCATGCAAAGGGGTGCTGGGGCTGCCATCCCGCCACAGCGTCCTCTCGGTGATCCCACGTGAGGCCGGGATTTTGCTCAGAGCACGCCGGGCTGCTCCTCGCACGGAGGGTGGCACGGTATGGCATGGCATGGCATGGCATGGCACAGCACGGCTGCCAAGCAAGCCCAAGATGAGTTCCAGCAAAACAACTGGCCACGGGCACAGGGCGGTGACCCGGCAGCTGTTCCCGAGCGTTTTCCCCCGTGTTTCACCCCTCTCCGGCTCTCGAAGGATGTGCTGGGGACAGGGGGCCAAGATCGCGCATCAGGTAATATTTTAGGCATCTACGACTAAAAGGGCAAGGGCGGGGGCGGGGGGAAAACCCCGCAAACGTGCTGCTGGAATGCAGGGCTGTGCCACCCTGCCCGCGGGGTGTGCCCGAGNCACGGCCCCCGGCCATGCCCAGCCTGGCACACGCCTCTCCACCAGGCTTTTTTCAGCGCGGCTGAATGCCAAAGGGCAGCATCTCCGTGCCTGGCGATGGGGAATAGCCAATCCTTCGAGGAAGAGGAAGGGAAAACCCAACAAATCGCTGCTGTCATGGGTGCAGCAGCGTATTTGCACACACGCTGTGCTGGCGTCCAGTCCTCCTGCTGCCCACTGCCGTGGTGATGCCACGGGATGCACAGGCTCCAGGTTGTGGAGGTCCAGGGAAAAGTGATTCCTCAGGGAAACCGCCGGCTGCAAGGTGTGGGTGCGCGGCCTCTGTCTCAGCTGGGAAATTCTGGCATCCTCCTCCATGCTCTGACCCGCTCGTAAGAAACCCCTGAGGGGTGATCATCCCAAAAAAAAGTGAGTGGGAGAGACTGAGGTATTTGGTGAGGTGCCAGAAAACTCCGTATGGCACCCGGACAGCAGCCAGCAGTGGGCAGAACCCCAGTATGGTTGGACCCGATGATCTTAGAGGCCTTTTCCAACCTATTCCATGATTATGGAGGCAGGGTGGAGCCTCATTTGTGTCCAGCAAGGGGGCACAGCTTTGGAAGTGCCCGTGGCACCAACCCAAACGCCGCCGATGTCCCTGACAGCCGCATGTCACCTCATCGGGCTGCGCTGTCCCCCTGCTGCCGGCACGTGCTGGCTGAGGTCCCCGGGAGTGACTGGGATACAACAGCAAAAGGCTGCTCTGGGCTCGTATCCAGATGGTGCCAAATCCTGCCAGGCACAGCGGCAGTGCCACCATCCCACCCAGGTCACCTTCCTGTCAGCACAGCAGGAGCGGGGCCGGTTTGCTGCCACCGGGGGAGTTTCCCCCGTGCACACCACGGGATACAAAAATCAGCCTTCGGAAAGTGGAAACCCAGGTAATTCCTCCTTCCCCCAAACTCCCCTATAGGGAATTCGGCTCCACATCCACGGATCCCGATGGTCCCCATCACGCCACCAGATTTTTTGGGAGACTGACACGTGGTGGGATGGGGCGATCGACGGTGCTCCCTCATAAGTGGGATAATCCCTGCGAACAGATGTGTCTGGAGACCCTGGGCGAGGAGGGAGGGCCAGAGGAGCTGTCCCAGGGACACGGGCGGGTGACAACGCCCACGTGAGCTATGCACAGCCGGCCCCGGGCACTGCCAGCGAGGTCAGCGGTGCAGCAGCCCCCGGTGCCTCCCGGCTGCTGCGGGGTTTGGCCCAACCTGATGGGTCTATTTTAAGGTGCTGGATGTGAACCATCCCAGCTGATGGTCGGCTTCCAGCTGCTGAGGGGTTTTAAGGAAATTAAAGGGTGATTTGTCAAACTTGTGGGTTTTTCCCCAAAAGAGGAAAAGAAATGGTTCCTTTGCAGCCCCACAGCCTTGCACTGCCTCACACCCCAGCTCACCTCGTGCCTCCACACCCATCCCAGCCCTGTGACCTGCAACACTGACCCCTTCAAGCTCCAATTCCTCCTTGTCCTCCTCCTCCTCCTCCTCCTCCTCCTGCTCCCAGCCCAGTCTCAGTGATGGAGCTGCAACTCAGCACCTTCAAAGTTTATCCTACGATCCAAACCCCACAAAGTGGAGGTGGTTTTGTTCATTTAGTTGCAACTGAAAGGATCAAAAAGCTCCAAACCAACTGCACAACTGCATGTGCCACTTCTTCCTAAGCCACAGCGAGGTCACGGGAGATGCCACCACTCGAGGACAATGGCCACCAGGAAATACAACCTTGCATCTTCTTGGCTGGCTGGTGGAGGACACTTAAAAGTAAATTAAAAACCACTAAAATGGCAAATGTGCTGGCTGAGAGGGCCCCTGCAGTCTTGAAAAACAAGAACCTCCCTTAGAAACAGCACTCCGGCCTCCTAATAACCTTAATCGCTCCCGACAGCCCCAAGAACCAGGTTTAACAACATGACTGGGCTTTTTTTGTTTGCTTTTCAGGCTGCTTTATCTCACACAGCAGCTTGCAATCAGCTCAGGCAAAACCCCAGTTACTCTAAAATTCCCCCTGGTTTCCCTGTAATCACAAATTCCAGCTCCCAAAACAGAGGTGGCTGAGCTGGGGCAGAGCCTGGTGCTGGCACATTGGCATCCCACCATGGGAAACCCCCAGTAGATCCGGGAAAGCTCCATGGTGCCCTTTGTACTCCCCAGCTGGCAGGGCAAGGTAATAAAAACGTCATTTTTATCTCTTTTTGCTGGATTTACATCCCCATCTGGGCTACGTAAATATTGTTCGTTTCTCTGCATCCCTCCGTGGGGTTAGAGGAGGGTTGGAATCCCGGATGGACATGGGAAAGGCCCCAGGAATGCTGAGGTCCACAGCACCCTCGGCCAACTGAGCTGTGAAACGGGGCCAGCACAGCACCCTGACAATTTATAAAAGCTCCAAATCCTGCAGATTTGGGTAAGAAGGTGACAGTCACAGTGACACCTTCAGGAGATAGGAGCTTCCCAAGTGCCAGCACTGGACGATGACCCCATCATCCCAGTTTAGTTGGGATCATTTCCAAGAATTACCTGTTGCAATCAAAAGCAAGGTGGAGGGATGGGATCTTCCTCCTCCTCTAAAGGGGCTCCAAGAGAGCTGGACAGGGACAGGACACAGGGAGTGGCTTCCCACTGCCAGAGGGCAGGGTTAGAAGGGATATTGGGAAGGAATTGTTTCCCTGTGAGGGTGAGGAGGCCCTGGCACAGGGTGCCCAGAGAAGCTGTGGCTGCCCCTGGATCCCTGGCAGGGTCCAAGGCCAGGCTGGACAGGGCTTGGAGCACCCTGGGGTAGTGGAAGGTGTCCCTGCCCACGGCAGGGGGGGGAATGTGCTGATTTTTAAGGTCCCTTCCAACCCAAAGCACTCTGTGATTTACCCTCACCTTGGGATTTCTCTTCCCAGCTCCCAGAGCTCCAGCCACGCTCACCCACCCACAGAATCTTCTTCAGCCCAGACAGGAGCCCTTGGCTTCTCCTCCCCCTCTTTCATATGACTGTTAGCACTGAAATGCTTTATTTTCTCCAAAAATCAAACCCACTCTTTCTTACCAAGCCTTCATTACAACGCTGGAGTAAAAACCAGCCTTTTCCACCTGTGCCCACCTGTCCTAAGGATGTGAGATCAGCACAGAGAAATTCCCCAGCAAAACAGATGGGAATTCAGGAATAAAGGCGGCATCAGCCCTGCCTTGGCTGGCATCAGCCCTGCCTTGGCCTCAAGATCTGGTCAGTCAAGGACTGTGGTCCAGGCACCATCCATTCCCTAAGGCCAGGGAGCTCCAGCGGCCGCTGCTCCCTGTCTGGAGCTGGACTGAAGAGGGGAAGGCGCACCCCAAGTGCCAGCACACAGATCAGAGGATGCTGACGGACACAGGGAGGCACTCAGAGGAGCTGCAGCCAAACCAGACCAGCTCCTCAGGCCATCTCTCCAAATGCTTTCCGTTCCATTTCCAGGAACCAAAACATTAAATATTAAGCGAAGAGAGTTAATCTATACCTGGGATATTGACACAAAGCGGAGGAGGGGAGAAGAAAAAGATAAATAGACCCTTTTTTAAAAAAAAACCCAACAAACTATGTGTCTCTGCAGGCTGTCCCACCAGGGCTTTCCAGACCTCGGGCACGGCACCAAGGGTGTGTTTGGAGGAACAAAGATGCACCAAGAAGTGTCACCTTCCCAGCTCTCCCCGGCTAGCTGGAGCATCCCACTGGGACCCTCAGATAGCTCAGTGCAAGCAGGACCTCCCTGGCTGAGGGCACAGCCCTGGACAGGGGCAAGGTGACCTTGTGGTCCCCTCTCCCAGGGCTGGGGCAGCATCCAAGTAGGGGCAGAGCAGACAGTGAGGTAAGAAGCTCAATGCCCAGTAATGCTCACCAGGACCGTGCTGCCACTCAGGAGGGCTGCTGGAGCTGGGGAAGGTGAGAGTGCTGGGATGGCTCCTCTGGCCCCTGGCTCAGTGTCAGCCCTCACTGTGGGACCAGCCCCGGGGCAGCCACGGATCCGTGGATCCCTCAGCAGCGGAACGAGCCTCATACAGCCGGAGGGAAACGTCACCACTCATCTCCCAGCAAACACCCTCAAGCATCACTCAACACCTCTCCAGAAAAGCTGGATTTTTTTTTTTTCCTGGCCGAGTGCTCACACGTATATTATTATTTTTTTTTTTATTATTCCGGTCTCAGCATTCCTCCGCTCCCCCCGCAAGAAAACAAACCCGAAAGCACAGAGTGTGCCTCGCAGAGGCCCCGGCGCTGGCGTCCCGCGGGGAAGGGGCACGCGGTGGTCGCAGCAGCCCGCCCGCCCCAGCCCGCCGTGCTTGTTGACATAGGCAGCACAGTATATTTCTCTAAAGAGCAGAGCCTATGCATTCGATGCATCGCTGCCACGGGGTTTGTTTTCAAAGCCTGACCCCAGACCTGAACTCCACGGATCCTGCGTTTCTCAAGATCAAACGCAAGAAAACGTGACCAATGCAAACAAGAAATAAACCTTGATAATTATAGCCGGGGCGGCTATTGTTTAGTGCCGACTAGCACCCGCTTCAGCATAAACAGAACCCTATTTTTAAAGGGATGCCTGACCAGCTGACACCATTACTCCCCATTTTGCCTCCAAACCCCCTCTTTGATACAAACCCACCTCCCTGAGACCTGGAGGAGATTTAAGAGCGGGGACAAAAGGCTGAGCCGTGCCCACAGCCGTACTGGATGCCGCTGCTGGAGCGGGGAGCGGATCCTCGTCCTCCCAACCTGCTCCCGGTTGGCGGGGGATGAGGGGCTCCCTGGGGTCCGGCTGTTGCCTGCAGCTGGCGGGCTCAGAGTGACGTCGGAGGACAAACAGACAGCACCGGTCTTTTCAGGAAGGCCATATCACTTAGCGCTTGGAAAGGAGCTACAATATTTTCCTGATTATGTTTGCACGCAAACGAGCGCCGCGGGGAAATTATGCAACGCTGAGCGGGGAGGGGTGGGAGCGAGGGAGGAAGGGCTGGAGGGGGGCCCCAGGCTGCACCCCGCTGCCCTCGGCCCCAGCCAGTGCAGCTGCAGCCCCGGAGGTGCCGCGGATGGGCTCCAATCGCCGCCGCCGGAGCCTCGGCACCGCAGCCTCGGAGCCACGACTCGGCAGGGCTTATTAACGGCCTCTTCATTAAGCACCCAGACCAAAATGCATATATTCGTCACCCAGGCAATTTAATTACCCAGCCTGGGTTCACCTCACACACCCACACGCCTTTCTTTCTCGAGGCCTCCGTGCGGTCATAGCCTTAAATAAATAGATGGCAGGAGCAAGAGGCAGATGCTGACTCCTACAACCTCTGTCTTGGGCACAGAGCCTTTAAACCACCAGAACTTGCAGTATTTAATTTCTTTTGTTACCGCTTCTACCTTCAGAGCCCTGCCTTAGGCTTTCTAGATACAATCAAAGGCAGCAGGAAACAGAGAGCTACACTATGAGCTTCCTGGGCATCACACGCGCGCACACACAACACACATACACACACTCCCAGCCCATCAATCACCCTAATTAAGACTGGCCACACGTCCACAGCTCTCTGTGGCACTCCGTTACTGCCCATAATTACACGGTCGCATCGTTTCCCTGGTAAGAGTATCGCAGAGTTAATTTGGGATTGTAGATGTGGTGGATCCCGTAATGAATTCCATCCTGGCGCACTCCCCGCCGCACTTGCCGGCCATGCGCCAGCTGAGGGAGGGAACGCGGGCAACGCTGGTCCCCAAAACAAGGCTTTAAGGTCCTCACACACCCCTGGCACTCATCTCTCCCCAGCACACTCCTGGTTCCTGGCTGCTGCCCACGTCCCATCCAGAGTCAGGACAGCACCACAAACCGGTTCCCTCAACGCCAAGTGCTTGTCTCCACCCGGCAGATGAGAGCAAGGTGGGCCACGGGTGTCCATCACAGGGATGGGTGTGATCTTCCAGGCAGGATAGCAGGACCTGGGACAAGGCTGGGCCTCCCGACACCGGTGTCCAGCTGGGACCACCACGCCAGCAGGCTGGCGTCCCTCTGCCAAGTCTACTTCAACAGCAGGCTCTTGGCAGCAAGAAACATCCCTTTTCTCCACGTTAACCCTACCCAGTCTGCATCCTGGCCGGGCCTGTGGCTCCTACCAAAACACACAGCTGGCTGCAGCCCACGGATCTTGCTTTTCAGGGATGTTAAGTGCTGGAGACCCCGAGCCGCCCTCGGAGTGACCGCGCAGGCGGCGCTGCCAGCCCTGCCCGGTGCCAGCTGTCCCTCTGAATGGACCCGGCTCGGAGGAAGCGTGGCAGCCAGGCAGATGCTCTCCTGCAGCCACCCCCAGCCAATAAGGCAGCCAGATAGAAAGCTTGAAAACCCATAAAATAGAACAATAATAATGAAAACTAGAGGGGGTGGCTCACACCCAGCAGCTGATTCACCAGCGCTGCTCTGCTTTACCCCAAGACACACCGGCAGGACAAGCTAAGGGCGTGTTTTTCAGCCGAATTACTTTTAATTGAGTACATCGGAGCTTAGAAACACATGATGCTGTCGGAGATAAATATAGCCACGGCTACGAGGATAGAGGGGGCAGGGAGCAATCGAGGTTCAACACAGCCGAGAAGGAGTTTCCAGCTCCGGGAGGCAGCGCCGGCCGCGCCGCCGCACCTTCCCCCGTTCCGCTGGGGCATCCCCGCTGCGCTCGGGCACCCCCCGCCCGCCCTGCCCGGCCCGGGGAAGGGGCCGCGGAGTCCGTACCTGTTTTAAACTCTAGCGCCGGGTCCTTCTCCCCCTCGCCCAGGTCGCTCTGCAGCATCATGTAGAGGATCCCGAAGGAGTTGTGGATGCCGAAGATGGAGCCGTTGCACCAGGCGGCGGCGAAGACCACCACCCAGCCGAAGCCGCCCTCGGGGGGCTGGAAGGGCGCGGCGGCCCCGCTCTGTCGCCCCTCAGCCGCGGCCCCGGCCCCGGCTTTGGCCCCGGCCCCGGCCCCGGGCGCGGCCCCAGCCCCG
>VZRQ01004567.1:739525-752450 GCA_013397975.1 Machaerirhynchus nigripectus | reverse complement strand
GGGGGGGGAGCTCCGGGGGGCTCTGCAGCCCGGTGTAAAGCCAGGGATGCAGAGGGGACAGCGCTGAGCAGGGCACAACCTGGTGTCACCTGTCATGCGTGGCCCCCCCTCCCCATTCTGGTGCCCTCCCCGGTATTTGGGGCCCCTCTGGGTTCGGAGCTCCCTTGGTGGCCCCCCCCCCCGCCCGGGGCCCCCCCATGGGCAGAGCTGCAGNCAGCCCGGGGCACCCCCATGGGCAGAGCTGCAGGTAGGCCCAGAGCCCCCCAAGGTGCCGAGCCTGGGCCTCCACGCTCAGTGATTCAGCTACTTGCAGGGAGCTTTAATTTTATCGCTTCAAACTCGAGTTCTTGCTGCCTCGTGGTGGTGTCAGCACGGTGGAATCCCTACGGATTGAGATGCTTTTTATCGGAGTTTGTGGCTGCTCTGTGTGCCCGGCACAGCGGAGCCAGTGGCTGGACACGCTGCCGGACACGAGCCGGAGGAGGGGAGCGCAGCACCGGGATGTGCGGGCAGCTCGGGAATGGCAGGATTAATAATTCATCTTCCAAACTTCAGCGTGCCAAGGCACACCCCTCACGCTGCAGCTCGTTGCCTGGGTTTTAAAGAGGTTGCTGGTATAATTTTTTTTAAAAAAAAACCGGTGTTTTGGTGGTATATGTGTATCTCAGTAGCTGCCAGGGTGACAGGCTGCAGAGCTCGGTGAGGAGGGCAGGGTGATGGCAGCATCAGTCCAGCACAACCCGCCCTGGCAGGCACAGGGTTAATGTGCACCGGGCTGCGCTGTCGCAAACGCAGAGCAGGAGAAGGGCTCTTCACACAGAACGCTGTGATGCAACTCAGACCCCAAATGTCCGCTCCTTCTCCCGGGAGCTGAAGCCCACGGAGAAAACTCGAGATGAAGCATATTTCGCTTTGAGCTGTCATCTCCCTTGGCCCAGTTCTGAACCAAAGATGCTCATCCTCCATTTTATGGCGGATGACAAATCAGCCGCCGATGCCAAGATCTTGACAAGTTACGAACAACAGCCCTCGAGCCAGAAGTGTTAAGAAATAAAAAAAGAAAAGCAAGAACGCTTTTTTTTTTCTTTTTTTTTTTTTGTTCTTGCAGAGCTGCTCATCCAAAAAGGCACCCTCTGAGCTGCACCCCGCGGGCAAGAGCCGCGGCATTTTCGCACGTCTCTGAGCTGAGAGGCTGCAGCCAGCTCCAGGCTGGCATCTGCCCCCACTTCCCCACACCCACCCGGAGTTTTGTAGGGTGCACGTCCAGCAGCGGTGGGAAAACCCGCATGGACACGCTGGGGAGCGCCGGGCAGAGCCCGGCCCCGCAGGGAGCAGGTTGGAGCTGGCTGGGAGCGCTCTGCTCCGTGGCTGGAGATGCCAGTCCTGCGGCTGTTCCCAAAGGCAGCAGCAGCGGCTTTCCAGAAAGCCCCTCGCTGCTGGCCGAGGGTTTCCCGGGTTTATCAAAGCGCCTTCTATACTGGGGAGAAAAAGGCCGGTTTGTTCAGCGGCGTCCTGCTCACACAAGCCGGCAGCAAGCGAGGGAGATCCTTCTGGTAATGAGCTGGGCACAAAAGAGGGGGGGAAAAAAGCCGTCATTGAAGACTTTCCTTTGGTGATAGAGTCATTAAAAACAACACATGATTCCTGGGCCAGCAGGGATCTTTTGCAGCCAAAACAGAGCCGGGATCTGTGCTGCGTTCCCACAGCCCCATCCCCTGGCTCCTCCTCTGAAGATCAAGGCAGTGCCGCTGCTCCCGGGCATTCCTCGTGCAGGAAGCAGGCACGGAGCAGCCAAGGGATGGTGGAGGAGGGTCATGCACGGTTTCATCCACAAATTTCCCCCTCCTGTTTCCTTTCAGCATTAGGGTATCGGGATGGATGTCGGGGGTTTTTTTTTGCATGGATTTTGCATGGATACGGATACTCCGCTCTGTATCTGTAGCAGAGACAGAGCCAAAAGGTGCATGGGAAGGACCTGATGAAGTGGCCCTCAGCTCCATGACCAGTGCCAGGGGACACTGAGGGCTTGCCATGCCTGAGAAATCAAACAACAGAACCCAAACTCCACGTTAACCAAACCCCAAGGAAAGCTACTGCCTGAAAATCCGCTTGCCAGAGATGGGGTTGTTCAGCCTGGAGAGGAGAAGGCTCTGGAGGGATCTTAGATCCCTTCCAGTGCCTAAAGGGGGCTTATCAAAAGGAGGGAAAGACCTTTTTATAGGGGGAAATAGTGATAGGTCATGGGGAGTGGTTTTGAACCAAAAGAGGAGAGATTTAGATTAAATGCGAGGAAGGAGATGAGATATTGGGAAGAAATTCTTCCCTGTGAGGGTGGGGAGGCCCTGGCACAGGGTGCCCAGAGAAGCTGTGGCTGCCCCTGGATCCCTGCAAGTCCAGGCTGCAGGTCCAAGGCCAGGCTGGACGGGGCTTAGAGCACCCTGGGACAGTGCGAGGTGTCCCTGCCCATGGCACGGGGGTTGAATTAAGGTCCCTTAAAGGTCCCTTCCCACCCAAACCCTCCCGTGATTCTTTGATTTACAGTATTTGCTCTCACCTACCTGTAAAGAAACATCACTTAGGTAAAACCCATCCAGGAGCCCGTTTGTTTTAAACCAGACTCGCAGCAGGACAGGGTTTTGTACTGGCCCCAGGGTAACGAGGCAGTTGCATTTATGGCATCCTCCTAAGCAGGGCCGCTGCTGCAGAGCCCAGCCCTCGGAGGTGGAGGTGATTTTAGAGACAATTTAGTCAAGTGCTGTTCCTAGAGCTGAAACATTCTACAGTAGAAGGGGGGGAAAAAAAACCCCAAACCAAACCACCAACTGTGGCATTTACTAATAAAGCTCTCGAGGAATATTTTTAGCGGTGATTTAACGTGGTGCTGCACTTTGCTGGGAAGCGTTCGCTCGCTGAAGCCTCCTGGCAGCTGCCGCGGCGGAGCCGCCTTTGGCGGAGGAGGAGGAGCCGCAGATGGGCCGGAGGAGAGGCGGGGGCAGCGCTCCCGGGATGCGCCTTCCCGGTGGGACACAGGTCACTGCTCCAGCCCCGGCCAGGCAGCTGACCCCCCGAGCCAGCCGGACACAGCTCTCTCTGCCCCCGTTGGCAGGAGGGTTTGGCCCTTCCCCAGCTCCACCCAAATCTGTTCCCGGCCGGCAGCAAAAATCCCTCTGTGCCACGCGGGGTTGAGACCTCTCCGCTCATTGCACAGCGAGCCCACAGCCCTGGCCTCCAGCCTCCCCGGGCTGGTGTCCCGGGGGTGGGGGACAAAAGCAGCATCCCACACCCTGGGGCTTGGCAGCATTTTGCCACCTGATGCTTTGCTGACCTTCCAGTAGGGGCCGGGATGCTTCCCGTGGCCAGACTCCTTCGGGGTGCGGAGGTCTCGAGGAAGGGGCTGGCAGTGGCATTGCTCCTCCCACGCCCACCAGCCCTCAGTGCCACCCTGTGAATTTCCTCTCACTGAAGTCCTGCCCTCTGCTTTATTTCGAGCGAGGGGAGCACTTGGGATCCATTCGGATTTAATGCATTTAATGCACCTTTGGACAGTGATCACCTTCACGGGCAGCAGTGACATTTGGCATGCCGGTGCTGTTCTCAGGCCTTTGGGCTGGCAGCAGATGAAGAAGTGGTCGCAGGTGCATTCTGTAAATCAGAGCAGCGTGTCCTTGCGGTGCAGCTCACGCTCCATTTTGTGGCAAGGAAATCAGCAGACCTGGCCCAGCTCTCCCAGGCAGGTTTTTTCCCCGCACCACAAAGAGCCGCCCGCACAGTTTTTCCCAGCTGCTTTTTTTTCCTGAGACAACAAAGCTTCGGCTCCTGCAGGCTACAGGCTCTGCTCTCCCCATGGCCCACGTCGGTAGGAAAATAGGAATTTGGGGCCACCTGAGCCAGAGGTTGCCCTTCGACCACGAGGTGGCTGCTGGTGGCCTCTCTGTCCTCTGCAGGTTTGTTCTGTTGCTCTTTGAACCATCCCACGCTGGTTTCCACCGCGCTGTGGCAGAGCTCCACAAATCAACACCTCGAGAACCTGCTGCTTTCACACCTACCACCTATTTCTGTCTGCTCAGAAGCGTCACACACCCCCAGATCCTTCCCAGCCCTCTTCTGTACCAGATCCACCCTGCCAAGCTCCACAGGAAGAGCTCCTTCAGGCACCTACAAACCCCACTGGGTGTCAGCTCTGCCTCTTGTCCTTTCCCTGCCTTCAGAGTCCGTGGTTTGTTGCCCCTTTCACTATTTCAGGACTGCTTTGTGCCTCCCTGCTGCCCCCAGCCCTTCCTCACCTCCCCATTCCAAGGGTCCTGCACCAAAGCAAGGTCCTGAGCTGCCACCACGAGATCTGGCACTTCCTGGTTGTTTAATATTCATTTATGAACTTTTTTGTTCAAGGTTAATAGATTTTCCAACATATCTCTTGTGTTTTGCACTACTCTGGCTCCTGGCATCCGACCAAAGATTTGCTCCCTTGCAAAAGCCTCCAGTTCCTGGCAGGGTCTGCTCCTCAGGGCTCAGAAGGACCCTGGGAAGCCCAAATTGGGAAAGAGCTTCGATTGCAAGGGCTGAGCAAACAGGCTGCCCCAAAACCTGGCCTAGAGCTGAGCTTAGTGCAGGGCTGACCCCAACTCCCAGCCTTGAGGCGTTTGGTTCACCACACACTCACCCACATTCTCCCCAGATCCGAGCTCGGGGTTTTTCCTGGCTGTCTGACACACAGTGGGCGAGGTTTTCCTCATTCCTGCTGCTCCATGCACCATCCAATTCCATCAGAAATCCTGGAGGTGCCTGGATTTGCAGCATGGACATTGTTCCCACCGGTGCTGCTCCTCTCTGCCGTGGCTCCACTCCCACTCCAGGTTTCTCCTGCAGGGAACACCCGTGGAAAACAAGCCCCAGAATTGTCTTCTGCTCCACCACGGCCCAGCGAAAGAAGGTGGGAGCCAGGACACTTCTCCCTCCTCTCTCACGAACACCCAGCAGGGATCCAGGGCTGCAGGTGTCAGGCACTGACCAACCCAAACATCTGTCACAGGGATTAACCAGCACCTGAGAAACCTGTGGTCACCAGCCCGTCCCTCCTTGCCACCCAGAGCACACCTGGTCCTTCAGGCCACTTTGGATCTGCCTACAGGGCTGTAAATCACAGCAGAAGAGAGTGGTTTTGGGGGCAGAGAGGGGATGAGGGCACAGTGATGCACGTGAAAAGCTGTTGCAAAGAGCTTAGAGGAGCAATGGCTGGACACAAAACTGCTTTTTCTGGACCCTTACAAAATGAGAGCGGCTCTTCTGCCCCTGACAGACCCCGAGGATCTAAGCTGCCAGATGTTGGTGGCTGCTGAGGCGAAGGATAACATCTGCAAGGAGCCAGCTGGAGGGGTCACCCCTGGGCCAGCAGCTGCGAATCACCCCCCCAGCCTGGTCTACAGGGACTGGGGCTGCCCTTATTCCCCAGAACTCCCTGGTCTGGGAGAGCAGGGGCTGCTCCTCAGTGCTGCCAGCAGCTCGGGATTTGGGGTGCTGCTGGCAGTTTGTTCCTTGGGGGAAATCAGCTGCTCAGGGCACAATAAACAGCTCGTTCCTGTCTCATCCCTCCCGTGCCTGGTCACCTCAGCTGGATGTGGTTCCCTTCCAAGCTCCATCGCTGGGTTTGGGAAGCAGGTGGGAAGCTGGTGAGTGTCTCCCCTCACCTGTGGCTTTTCCCAGTACAAGCTCTAGAGCTACTGGCTCTTTCCAGTCCCGAGGAAAAGCTGAGTGATGGGAGGATCCCCACAGTGTGCCTGAAACCTGAGCCAGCCCCTGGCTGATCCCGTTCCTCCTTCCTTCCACCTCCAGGAAATTCCTGCGGCTCCCATTTTCCTCCTCCTGCATCCTGACACCTCCTCCCACCAAGGGCTCCTGGCTTCCACTCAGGAGACAGCAAAATCCCATGGATTTTAATCCATTGAAGTTATCCTAGAGCCTGGCAACCCCTGCACTCAGCAGGTCCCCGCCCTTGGGAGCCTTTTCCTGGAGGTCTGAGGACCTGCCACCCAAAATCGCCCCCTTGAAGTCTTGGAAACTGCCTGAAATACCAGCAAGAGCAGGAGCAATGCTGGGCAGAGCTCAGCATCCCCTTGCTGAGGCTCTGGCCAGGCCATCAGTGCTCAGGATTTGTGTGCAGCCTCTTGGTGGGCGTGAGCAAGATGTGCCAGGGAGGACAGAAATGAAGTTGGCATCTCTGGAGTCACATGCAGCCCACCCCCACCCAGAAAACTGTGGTCCCACAAGTCAGGCCAGGCCTAGAGAGGACAGGTTTTAGGTGAGAAGTTGGGATTTCAAGGCAGAAGTGAGAGGTTTGGTGCCGTGGGTGCGGCAGGTTGAGGGAACACTTGTCAGGGGAGGGGTTGGCAGAGGGTTCTGATCCCTGTGCTCCATTAACTGGGGGGTTGGAAAGCAGCTTCTCCTGTGGTTCGGTCAAAGCTGCCTTTCCAGGCTGTCCTTGCATAAAAATGTGCTCAACTCCTCCTTGGTTCCCACTGCTGCAAGCTCCGAGTCCTGTTTGGCCTTTTTGGGGTGAGATTAAAGGGATTTTCCTCCTCCAGGGATGCTCTCCCATGGCACAGCCTCAAATGTTGCCATCACACCCCTCGCCCACTTCCTGCCTCTCTTCAAATCTGTCCCTGCTGGGAAGTTTCAAGCCACAAATCCGGTTTTTTTCCCCTCATTCTGCTGCAGGGTCCCCGCGGGGGCTGCAGGCTCAGGTGGCCCCAATTCCCCCCGAGTGCCCCGTGCAGGGACAAAAAGCCCCGGGTGCCGAGGGCTGTGTCCAGTGGCCGTGTCCCGTGGCTGTGGCCCAGGGGGATGCTGAGAATGGCTCTTTGTTCCCTGTTTCTAATTGCTGGGCCCAGGCAGCTCGTTAAGGGCTCTGCCCTGTGCCCTCCAGTCCCTGCAGCCCTGGGACGTGCCGGGGCTCAGCCTTTGAGGGCAGATTTTGGGGTGACACATAAAACAAGCTTGGGGTGAAGCTGCCAGCGTTGCTCAGCTCTTTACACAGCCTGGGGGGCTCGGGGGGTGCCCAGAAAGGGGAGCTGTGCCTGGCCACAGCAGAGACCCAGAGCCTGCCCTGCAAATGCCACCCCAGAGGAACAAACAGCTGGCAGAAATCTTGGGGTTTGGGAGCCAGGCATTACGCCACACCCCAGAGCAGTGACTCTGGGAAGCACTGGAGGACACGGAGCTCGCTCTGAGCCCGAAGGGTCGCACAGCCCCGCGGAGGGCTCAGGAGCGGGTCCCTCCCTTGGCACCCCGAGTGCCCTGGGCAGAGCCCAGCCCCGAGGGAAAGGCTTTGGGCTCGTTCATGGAGGGAGCTCGAATTTGCATTTGAAAACAGCGGAGGAGCTGCTGCGGCTGCTGGGAGCACTGGCCGGGTGCTGTCAATGGGAAACTGTTCCGTCTAACGCTCCCGGGGCCAAAAAATGTGAACTCTGCAGATTGCTGGCTCCGCTCACGGGCAGAATCGCTGGCTCCGGTGTCGGCGCCCGGCGGCTCCGCTCCCAGCGGCTGACGGGAGATGCTTTTCCTCCGCTGCCAAAGTGTTGGGAAAGATGGGGCGGGTGGGGAGTGCTCGGGACGTGAAACAGGGGGGATTCTGCTCCCTGGGAATGCTGGTGGTGCTCTCTGGTCCTTATCAGCCCAGCCATCAGTTTGCCTTTGCTTTGGGAGCTGAGCTGAGCCCGGATGCACTCGTGGCACCTAAGAACCCCTTGTGTGAGGCTGTGGGGTCGCTGCCTGTCCATGCCCCAGTCCCAGGTCTGTGTCCCAGTCCCAGATCTGTCCCCATGCCCCAGTCCCAGGTCTGTGTCCCAGTCCCAGGTCTGTGCCCATGCCCCAGTCCCAGGTCTGTCCCCATGCCCCAGTCCCAGGTCTGTGTCCCAGTCCCAGATCTGTGCCCATGCCCCAGTCCCAGGTCTGTGTCCCAGTCCCAGGTCTGTGCCCATGCCCCAGTCCCAGGTCTGTGTCCCAGTCCCAGGTCTGTGCCCATGCCCCAGTCCCAGGCTGCAGCACCCCAGGAGACACCACCGTGGGTGATAAATGCTCCTTCTTTGCCTTTTTTCCCAGCCTGTTTCCCACCATTCACCCTTTACATCAGCGGGGTAACCTGTCCCCAGCACCCCACACCCCTTGGTGCCCATCCTTCATCCTTCCCTGCAGCTCCCATGGGTGCCCTCAGTGGAGATGAAGCCTTTGGGTGTGGGCATCTCCCTACACCCCCTTAAACCCTGTAGAAAATGAACCATCTCCAGTTCAGGGGCGAACAAGAGAGCAGGAAACACCCAGAAATGCTGTGGGGACAGCCAGGGATGCTGCAGGAGCACCCAAAGATGCTGTGGGGGCACACAGAGGAGCTCTGGGGGCACCCGGGGATGCTGGGGGGCCATGCAGGGAGCTGGGATGAGCTGGCCACAGCAGCTTGTCTCAGTGTAGTGTGTGCACAAATAAAACCCTGGAGAGGCTGCAGTGAGCTGGAAATAATGGCATTACAAGCGCTTCCTCGCTTCTGTTTGGGCTGGATGAGGCTTTTCGGGGCCAGCTGAAGGGCTGCAGCACAGGGGAGTTTGATCCAGGCTGGAGCACAGCTCTGGGAAGTGAGTGGGACAGGACACGGTGGTTTGGCAGTGGAGCTCAAAGGTAGGACAAGGTCCTCACCTCCACGCTGGCGTCCGTGTGCTCCCCAGCACCCCAAGCTTTGCACCCCCAGAGCATTCCCCGCTTGGAAAAGCCCTGCTGCCACCTCCCAGCATGGGCAGGGAGGATCTCCTGGGCAGAAAGCTGAGGGTGGTGTGGTGGTGGGAAAAGCTGTGTGTTTTCATCTTTCCTTTCTCTCTCTGTTTCCCAGGAGAGGCGTGAGGGCTCGCCATGCCGCTGGTGAAGAGGAACATCGAGCCCCGGCACCTGTGCCGGGGGGCCCTTCCCGATGGGGTGACGAGTGAGCTGGAGTGTGTCACCAACAGCACGCTGGCTGCCATCATCAAGCAGCTGGGCAGCCTCAGTAAGTCATGGCACAGCAACCCTGGCGTGGGACGGCACTGGGATGGCACTGGGATGGTGCTGGGATGGCGCTGGGATGGCACGGGGATGGTGCTGGGATGGCGCTGGGATGGCGCTGGGATGGCACGGGGATGGTGGTGGGATGGTGCTGGGATGGTGCTGGGATGGTGCTGGGATGGCGCTGGGATGGCACTGGGATGGCGCTGGGATGGTGCTGGGATGGCGCTGGGATGGCACTGGGATGGTGCTGGGATGGCGCTGGGATGGTGCTGGGATGGCACTGGGATGGTGCTGGGATGGTGCTGGGATGGTGCTGGGATGGCGCTGGGATGGCACTGGGATGGCGCTGGCATGGCGCTGGGATGGCACTGGGATGGCACTGTCACTTCCACCAGTCCCAAACACAGAGGAACAGGGGCTGTGTGAGAGCCGCGTGGGCTGCAGCCACTCCTCATTCAGTGGGAATTATGCAGCTTATTGGAAACAGGAGGATGCTCAGGGCCGAGCTCAGTTTGGGGACTTGGTGATGTTTTAAGACCCATTTCCCTCCCACAGCTGGTCTGTGCAGTGGGGGACAGAAAGCCTTCAGGAGCCCCTTGCTTCTCCACTTGGCCAGAAATAGGAAAGTCAGGGCAAGATTTAAAATACTCCAAGCAGTTCTTTTTAAAGTTAGAGCTTTTTGAGGAAGAGAGGTCTCTATCAAAGTCTAAATCCTCAGCTGTCCTCCTGCCCTGGGACAGAAAAGGAGCAGAGGAGAGCACTGCACACACCAGTGTGCAGGTTTAACGGGGGCAACCTATTTCATGCTGAATATCCACTTCGAATAGAGAGAGAAGCTCTTCAGGGCTCCCCCCGTTTTACCCCCTTCCAGAAGTAGATTATTCTCTAAAATACTCCCAGAAAAATAACCCCAGTGTTTAGGGAGCTGCTGGAAGTGCAGTGGCTCACATGAGCAGCACCCATGTGTGCTCAGGCCGTGGCTTCCTAGTCCAGGGGAAAGGGAATCAAATACGACTGAGCTGGTGAATGGTTTGAGGAGGTTTTAAAAGTGCCGTGATTTTGATATGTGGGCTTGGAGGAAATCCTGAGGATCTGGGGTGCTGGGATGGGATGGGGTGGGTGCTGTAGCCTACAGGTATCAGCAATGCTCTGCCAGACACCTCTCTCAGCCTCATGATAGGGATAACCCTAATAAATCAGCTAAATAACCCTAAATAAATAAGCTGTGGTAGGGAAGCACTGAGTGATGCAGGAAAATAACTGCTGAAGTGAAACAAATTGTGGATTCTCCCTGCTGTGACCCTGTCCCCACTGCCCTGCCCTCAGCTTTCCACCTGGGCTGAATTCCCCCAGGCTGTGCTGTGTGATAGTTATTTTTCTGGCTCAGCTGTCCTGGTGGATCTAAGGGCTTTTTGGGGCACCGTGAGTGTTCTGTGCCCCTGTGGGCACTGCCCTCACTGGAAAGGGTGCTTGTTTGGGCTCCCCTGCCTCCTTGCAGCGCTCTGGGAGAGGATGAGGCTCAGCTCCCAGAAATCCATGCTGGGGAGAGCACCCCATGGAGCCGGGGGGAGGTGGGCGGTCCAGGGCTGGGCTGGGCTGGGCTGGGCGAGCCACCAGCTGCGGTGACAGACGCGTTGTCCCCTGCCAGGCAGGCACGCGGAGGACATCTTCGGAGAGCTGTTCAACGAAGCCAACAGCTTCTACATGCGGATGAACTCGCTGCAGGAGAGGGTGGACCTGCTGGTCATCAAGGTGACGCAGCTGGACTCCACCGTGGAGGAAGGTGAGGGGCCGGGGGTGTTTTGGGGTGACGTCCAGACGTGTTCTCGCGACCGGACGCCCCGCCATGCCTTGCTCGGCGGGCTGAGGCCACCCCCGCCATCCCCCGTCCTTCCTGTGCCCCCAGTTTCGCTGCAGGACATCAACATGAGGAAAGCCTTCAAGAGCTCCACGGTGCAGAACCAGCAGGTTGTGTCCCGCAACTCCATCCCCAACCCGGTGATGGAGATGTACCAGCGCTGCGACAAACCCCCGCCGCTCAACATCCTCACGCCCTACAGGTACGGGGCACGGCGCTTCCCGCGGGCAACAAGGGGGTCCTTTCCACGAGAAGCATCGGGCGTGGCCCTGAGTTGCAGCTGGATTCCTCCAGCTGCTGTGCTGCCACCCCCATTGCATGGGGTGCTTGGAATGTGTGCCCGCACGCTGCGGGTGGTGACCGCTGTGCTGGACGGGTTTGTGGTGGGGCAGCAGCTCATGGTCATGATCTACCAAAGCCCTCGGGTGGGGGAACGGGGCGGGGGGGGTCTTCTCCTGGTGCTGGTAACCCTTTCTCCTCCCTTCTCAACCCCCAGGGATGACAAGAAGGATGGCCTCAAGTTCTACACCGACCCCTCCTACTTCTTCAACTTATGGAAGGAGAAGATGCTGCAGGCGACAGAAGACAAGAGGAAGGAGAANNNGGAGCTGGGGGTGCTCGGGACCTGGGGACGGTCACCTCCTGGCGCATCCTGCGTGCTCCTGGTGCACTGGGTGCATCTCTCAGGGCTGGGTGATTCTCTCCTGGTCCGGCGGAGCCGGGCTGGAGGTGGAGCCGTGGCTTTGTGCTCCCGCAGGAGCAGCGGCTGGTGGAGGACTCCACCCGGGAGGTGAAGAAAGTGAGGAAAGCCCGCAACCGGCGCCTGGAGTGGAACATGATGGCGTATGATAAAGAGTTCCGGCCGGATAACAGGTTCTCACCATCCCCCTATCACATGGCGTCATCGGAAGGATCACTGTCCCCAGATAATAGGCAGGTTCTACCTCCTACACCTTCAGCTCACGGCTCTCCTTTGCTTTGCTCTCCCTCTCCGTCGTTGCGGGGGACGTGTTGCCCACACAGCAGGGTTGGGGTGCTCGGCCGTAAGCCTGTGGTAGCTTCCTGGATAGCTGGTGTCCCCAGGGTGTCATCCTGGACCTCAGGAGCAGCCTTGGCATTGGGATAAACCCGGAGCACTTTCCGTTCCGCAGCTAAGGGAAGAGAGTGGTTCAGCTCTGTTGTGTCCTCCTCCCCTCTGCTATCACTCTGCTGTCTCGTACATCGATATTCTCGTGGCCTTTTCTTGTCTTGTTGTCTCAACCCCAAAACACTCCCAAACCCACGCCCCCCGAGCTCCCTGCCAGGAGTACAACAGTCGGGTTTTCCTGTGCTGCAGATCCTACGCGTCGGACGCTGCCGACCACTCGTACCCGGCCAGCCCCAACCACCCCGCGCAGCTGCTGGCCCCGGCGTCCCACCTGGCCCCGGCGGAGCACAAGGAGGGGGTGCTGGCAGCCACCAACCCCCCGGAGCACGTGTTCCGGCCGGCCGCGGGCAGCCGGCAGAACAGCCTGACCCGCCTGCAGCAGCCCCACGCGCCGCCGCCCCCCGAGGCCGTCCTCAACGGGCCCAGACCCCACCTAGTCAAGGATTACGGGTAGGGCTTCAGCCTGCTCGCTGGTGGAGGGGTGTCCGAGGGAAGGGAGGCTTCGTGGGGGTCTGACTCCCCATTTCTGGGCTGTTGGAGCAGGGAGAGCCCTCTTCTGCAGCTTTCGTGGTCTGAAACTGCCAGTGAGTCTCAAGGCCAAATCAGTCAGGAGCGCTTTTGGGGTAGCGTCATCCCAGAAAAAGGGATGGGGTGGATGGAGGGTTTTCCCCCGGGGTATTGCCTGTCTTCCACCACTGCATGCCCCCATAGCCCATCCCACCTCCCTGACCCTGGGACAGAGCTTTCATGGGGGTTCAGAGCAAACCAAGTCGGAGCAGAGCCAGTTGGGTGCTGGGATGAGTGATGGTGCCAGGATGGGTGATGGTGCTGGGATGGGTGATGGTGCCGGGATGGGTGATGGGGCGGGGATGGGCGGTCGGGCGGGGACGGGGAAT
>VZRQ01004567.1:728472-738545 GCA_013397975.1 Machaerirhynchus nigripectus | reverse complement strand
CCCCCGCCGCGGAGCCGCGGAAGCCGCAGATCCCGCTGATGCCCATGAGCGACGCCCGGAGCGACCTGCTGGCTGCCATCCGCAGGGGTGAGTGCGGGGACCCGGCCAGCTGATGGGTGAGGGTGGTGGGACCTCGAGGCAGGGAATAAATGCGGCGTAGAGGTGCGGGAGCGTAGCTGGAGGTGGAATGAAGCCCCCTGGATCGCTGGCAGCTCTCAGGCACGTGGCTTCCTCCCAGGCCGCAGTGGATGATGTGCTCCGAAGTCGCTGGTATTTCCCTTTCAGGCAAATCTTCGGGTCAAATGGTAAATTTAACCTTCCAGAAGGTTCCGCATCTTCAGGATGAGTGGAAGCAGAGGAGGAGCTTTATTTATGATACAGCTTTGTAATCACACACATTCATGAAATCACGGAGTGGTTTGGTTTGGAAGGGACCTTAAAGCTCATCCCATTCCACCCCTGCCATGGGCAGGGACACCTCCCACTGTCCCAGGCTGCTCCAAGCCCCGTCCAGCCTGGCCTTGGACACTGCCAGGGATCCAGGGGCAGCCACAGCTGCTCTGGGCACCCTGTGCCAGGGCCTGCCCACCCTCACAGGGAACAATTTCTTCCTGACATCCAATCTAAGCCTGCTCTCTCTCAGTTTAAATCCATTCCCCCTTGTCCTACCAATCCTATCCTATTACCCCATATAAGTTTATAATCTCCAGGCCAGCAGCCCTCTCGTCTCAGCCAATATTTTATAACTGGAAGGACGCTGCATATTGGGTGCACTCATGGGTCGCCCCTAAAGCCTTCCCCGCCTTTCCCGCAGGAATCCAGCTCCGGAAAGTCCAGGAGCAGTGGGAACAAGAGGCCAAAAAAGAGCCCGTGGGCAATGACGTGGCGACGATCCTGTCGCGCCGGATCGCGGTGGAGTACAGCGAGTCCGACGACGACTCGGAGCTGGACGATAACGAGTGGTCGGACTGAGGGGCCCCGGGCTGGGCTGGGGGGAGCTCCCGGCTCCGTTCCAGGTGTGTATAGGCGCCTTCCCCAACGTCGCTGCCGGTGGGCGCGGGTGGCCCCGCTCAGTCAGGAGCTTTGCTTTTACACTATGTCAAAAACCCTTCGGGCAGTAGCAGCAGCAGCAGCAGCAGCACTGGTAGGATACACCTCGGAGGCAGTGAGACCAGAAATTAGCAGCACCTTCACAGTTAATGACTTCCAAACTTCTCTGAAGGCAGGTTAATGGGATTACTCCAGATTTACACCTGGAGCAAGACCGGAGACTGGCCCTGAGTGTGCTTTGTGAGAGAAGGGAGCCCCAGAGGCGGCAGTGCTTTTTCAGCTAAACGTTAATTGTGATAATGAGAAGCTCCGGGAGGAGAAGCCTTGTTTGCACAGCTGGTGCCACCACGGGAGCACAGGGGTGGCTGTGTGGGCTTGGGGATGCTCTGCTGCCGGTGGGTTTGGGGTCAGGCAGCTCCAAAGGCTGCGTTTGGGCAGGAGCCTCCTTCCCTACGGAGCGACGCACCACGTTTAGCAGCAGTTACACCATGGCGTTGTTGCTCCCTGGAGAACCACAGAAGGGTTTGGGTTGGAAGGCACCTTTAAAGCCCATCTAGTCCAGCTAGAACTGGGACACCTTCTGCTAGGCCAGGTTGCATGAGCAGACCAAGGTGTTGGTGACCTGAGCCTGTATCCATCCTTGGAGCTGGTTTTCCGGGAGCGAAGGGGGGAGGCAAGGCTTGCATGGCTGGCAGGGAGACACCGCCTTATCTGGGCTTGTCTCGCCTTTTCCAGCAAGGGAGGAGAGGTGTCCAGGGAGCTTCCCCAAGCCCAGCTCTCCTTGGCCTTGGCGTGACACCATTTCAGTGTTATTTGAGAAAAAGTGAATCAGACAATCTGCTGCTTTCAGGTAAACTCTCAACTTGCACTTTGCAGCCCCACAAACGGTGCCTGTACGGCTGAGATCAGCTCAGACCCAGGCACTGATTCCCCCTACCTGATCCTGCTCCGTCCCCTGTCCCACCGCTGGGCGCTGATGGAGGAGCTGGGTAACAGGCCCCTGTGACAGCACTGAAAATAGCTGTTTTCCCATCAAAACAGAGCAGGATTCATGGAAGACTTTTCACAGAGCAAAGGGAGGAAGCACAGGAAGGCAGGGCAAAGGGGTGGGGAATACTGGAAATACCACAGGCAAGTGTGAAAACCTGCAGAGAGCTGGGAGAGGTTCCCCACCTGTGGAAAATGGGCCAGGACCAGCCATGGATTTACCAGTGTGGTGTCCCCAGGCCCTCTTTTGTGTTCCCCTATACCACAAGCCCCTGAATGGGGAAAGCCTGGGCTCTGTGCCCAGTTCCCTGCCTCTCCCAGTAGCCCTGTAGGTGATGGTGACTACAGCAGTATTTTGACTGTGTAGAAGCAGCCAGACCTGTAAAAGAGGCGGGAGGATAAAACTGAGACCCAAGTGCTGATCCTTAAATTCACAGAATCCTAGAATGGTTTGGGATGAAAGGGACCTTAGAGACCATCTCATTCCAACCCCCCTGCCAAGGGCAGGGACACCTTCCACTAGACCAGGTTGCTGCTTTCCTGGGAAATTCTGGTGTTGAGCAATGTCCCAACGACTGCTCATTTCCCCCCAGTGACAAACCCCTCGTGGCCAGGTGTGGTGAATCCCCTGCCCAGCTGCTGGGAAATGCCCCCCAGGAGCTCTCCCTTCTCTTGAGTGGCACAAAATGGTCTCTTGTCCCTCGGATGTGACACCTTCCACACCTCCACACCCGGGCTGGGAGCTGTGGTGCCGAGTGGGCTTGAGGCAGAGGGGCAGAATGGATTTGGGATGTGGGAGAGGGCGAGGCAAGAAGCAGCAGAGCAACAGGATGCATGGAATAGCTCATCTGCAAAGCCCAAGGAGCAGGAGTGACCAGAGGAGGCAGGGAGACACGGTGCCCTGCAGGTGGCCAGGAAATTCCTGGTGCTCACTGAGAGCTCTCAGTTCTGATGTTGACCCTCTGAGATGCAGCGAAAAGGCTGCAAGAGCTTTTTTCCAAAGGCTGGCCAAGACAGAGAGCCCCTGCAATGCCCAGGACACACTTTCCTTGGGAAGGCAGCTGGAGTTTGGCCTGGAGCAGGTTCAGAAGGAAGCGGTGTAAAAATCCAGGGCAACATTTAAGGTGGTGTTTCTGGTGGAGAGCTGTTAACGTAGATACAATCACAAAACTGTTTGTAAGCAAAGAGAAATTGGATTTATTTAGGTAGTTCAGAAAGAACAATAACCCTGTGTGAGAGAGAAAGTAGCAGGGCTGGTGGAGCTGCTCTCACCTGTTACGGAGGTCGAGGGGCTGCAGAGTCACCGTGGGGACCCAGCAGAGCTGAGGGGTCCCACTGGCCCCAGGAAAGGGCTCAGGGACACACGGGACCAGCTCATCCCTTGGCTCTGTGACTGTCCCAGTTCTGCAAAGCTGAGCCAGTCCTGGTGGGACCTGGAGAGCAGCCCAGTGCTCCTAAAAGATCAAGTCCCTTCTTTTCATGCACCAGTTGCTTTGTGCGTGTCACGTGGGACCGCAGTAATTGGGGCAGGACTGCATTGGTGTGTGGCAGGTCAGGGCTGTCCCTGGAGCCTCCCACTGGCCTGTCCCCCCACTGTGCTGTGCTGGGGCTGGCAGCTGTCAGTCAGCCCTGCTGCTGTCAGGGTTGATGCCACTGACAGCCACAGGAGGCTTGGAAGGGACCCTAAAGGTCATTCAGGTCACTCAGGCCACGTCTGCAGAGCGGGCGCACAGCTGGCAGCCCCAGGGCGGCAGGAAAGGCTCACCCCCATTTCCTCACACCTTCATGTTCTTACACCCATCGGGCACCCCAGCAACCCCAGCACATCCTCACCCATCCTGTTCTGCTGAAGGAAATCCCCTGATGACACAAACCCATTCCACATTCTCAGCTGCAAAGCGAGCCAGCAGCACCGTGACCTCCCAGCGCTGCCAGCTGGTTGGAAACACCACGATCCTCCTCTTCCAGGGATCTGAACTGCCGTGGAAACCCTTAAGCTGTCTTGGTAGCAGGGGTGGGATCCCCCATCCTCATCCCAGAGAAGTGTCTGCATCAGTGTCTGGTGGGGCTGGTGGAGGAATAACGTCAGGCTGGGTTTGGACACCCAGTTCTGGTCTGACCATGGCACACCCGGCTCTTCCCAGCTTTCCCGACAGCACCACAAGGCAGGCAAGCACCGGGAATCATCCGGGTGGGAAAAGACCTCCGGGATCCCCAAGCCGGCGCATCAATGGCACGTGGTGGCACTGAGAGCCCCAGCCCCATGGCAGCCATTCCATCCTCAGTGCCTTCACTGGAGGGACTCAGCCACGCCTGAGCACCTTTATTTGAGGCAGATTCACCTGGTTTTTGCTCAGGTGACCTTTGAAATCCAACAGAAGCGACACCAATTCCTTGGCCGCCCTGGGCTGGTGCTGCTGGGATTGTGCCACGCTAATTAACACTGTCTGTCTGCCCCACATGCTGCACACTCAGTGCTGGGTACGTATGTGCCTATTTCTGTACATCCTCCCCAAAGTAGGCCACGCCGTGTTACACAACCTGAAATGCTCAAATCCTCATGTGGGCTGATATAAAAGTGAATATTTAAATATTTTATCTAGCTTGGCAGACATTAAAAAATACAATCCAGGTCACAGATGATTGAATTTCTCCTCTCTCAAGAGTACCAGAATTGGGCTGAGGAGATTCTCCTGTACATTAAGGTATCGTGTTCCCTGTTAAAATATAGCAGTGGCGTTTCATTGCCAGCGGATAATCACGGAGTGCCAAACATTTAATGAGCCCAACCGATCTCCAGAGAGCTCCTCTTGCCATTTTATCTGCTTCCCCCTACTTGCCAATTTATGGGCACAGATTAAAAATAATAAATATGGCTGTCAGTGGTGGGGGAAAAAAATCCTGTGTGCATAGGGATGGGCTGGGCTGGCATCAGTGGAACAGCGAACGAGCTGTTTTGGGTCTGCTTGGAGGGGCCGATGCAAGGCTGTCATCCTTGAGGTCCATCAGGAACCTCTTGGACGTCCCAGGTTCATCTGAGAAGGGACACTGTGCCCGTGGCACGCCTGTGAAGCTGCCACAGGTGGGAAGGCTGGTCCTGCTCAGGTGTCTGGGGGTTGGTGGAAGTCCTGCAGTGTCCACTCCGGGCGTTGCACTCGGTGTCCCCCTGGTTGGGAGTGACCGCCGGAGCTGGCTGGTGGTGCTGGTGGCTCTTAGAGGGTCAGTGTCCTGAAGGAAAAACAGACTGGGCACTTTCCAATTTCTAATTTTCCACCCTGGGAAGAGACCTAGAGAGGAGCGATCATCCACCCCACGAGAGCTCCTGCTTTTGCAGCTGTTTCCCCTTGGGAAGGTTTCACTCCAGTGGCAAACTTAAGGCTTGAACTTGGCTTCTTCAGAGAGCTCTTTCCACAGAAGAGCCCTCAAATTTCCTCCCAGCAACTTTTCCATCTCTCTCTCCCTTTCCAGACACCCAACAGCCTGAACAGAAGCTTTGCAGACTCCCCTAACACCTCAGCTTTAATGATTAAGTGGAAGTTTTGCTTGCAGGGAGGCAGGTTGTAGCAATGGGCTGCTGACAAGGGGAGCACGGGCTGTTCCTTCCACTGAGATTCCTGTTTTTCCTGTAGTAGTAGTAGTTATTTAGGGGTAAGGTTTTCTCAGCTGGAATGTCACTTTACAGATTTAAAAAAAAAAATAAAAATAAATAAAAGTAAGGGCAAGGAGTCTGTCCTGAGGAGTTTACAGTCTACAGCAAAGACCACGTAACCTGCACTGCACTTTAGAAGCCTCAAATGCTCACTCACCCATGAATTTACCCTCGACTGGGCAGCAGCACCTCGAGGACTGCTGTCCCTTCCTTAGGTGACCCCTGAGCAGCGCCACAGCCACGTCCCACCGCTGGTGACGGCGGCGGGGCTCTCCTGCCCCTCCACTCCCCCACGCAGAAGTGCCTGAGCAAAGTCCAGGAGAGCCAAGCCACGCCGGGTTTGTCCCTGAACGGGTCCCTGTGCCCTCGGGGTGGGCCTTTCCCAGCCCCCACACAGCCCTGCTCTCTGGGATGGCCATGGATGGGGTGGGAATCGCGCCTGGGAGCGCCACTGCAGCCACCTGCTGACCTCTTAGGGCTGCCACCAGCTCATGTGACAGCCTCTGGAAAATGTCCTCTCTCAGACACTTTAACAACCCGAACCTAGGCTTTGAAGTAGTTGAATCTTTTTGAGAATCAAAGAGGGGTTTTTTGTGTGAATCTGCTCTTTCTCGGACAAACCCCAGGTTTTCTGGGCTCCCTCTCTCGAGCTCCACCTTCTCTGGGTGAAAATTGCACCTGTATTTTGCTGTTGGAGGGAACAAACAAACCAAAGCCCACAGCTGAGAACTTCAGGGAGGAGGTGTTTGCCCCAAACCCCGCAGGTTTGGGCAGGGCGGGATGAGGACCACAGGATGTCCCCAAGGGAGGACACAGTCCTGGTGGTGTCCCCAGGCTGAGGCTGAGCCTGCAGCAGGGGATGGGCTCTTGCTGAGGGAAACCCCCAGGCGAGAGCTGGATGGAAAATGCTGGGCCAGGGGACAGAGCTGATGTGACATTACCCACACTGGTGTCTGAGTTACAGACTGACAGGACCCCGAGGCCACACACATCACCACTGATGCTTCACCCTCCCAGTAGGGATTTTCCCACAGCTGCCACCTTCCAGAGGTGCCTCCAACCTCTCACTCCTCCCAGGAACAGGATTAAACCTCTCGCTGGTTGTCGTGAGCCCGAGTGTGCGTGGAAGGAGCCTTTCCCTGCCCCCTTTCCCTGCCCCCTTTCCCTGCCCCCTTTCCCCACGGTGGCGATGCCAGGGGACCAGGCTGGCCCCGGGAGGGTTTTCAGCTCAGTGATAATTCCAGCACCTGGTTCTGTGTGAGGTTAAGAGCGCAGAGAGGAGGAAATAAGGCAGAGAGAAGCCAGCCCAGCGTTTTGTGGTGGTCAAGCTCACAGCAGCCTGCACAGGGGAAGCCTCAGTCAGGCCAAACCCTGTGCAAAGCCACGAAGGGCAGCAGGGGGAATAAATCTGTCCTCCAGGTCAGTGTGGGATTGAGCTGTGGCAGAGAGGAGCTGAGTCAGGGCTCAGGGAAAGCTGTCTCGAGGTGAGGATGGAGAAACTCAGCTCACAGAGGCTCTGCCATGGGAGGGCTTTGAGATGCCAGAGAGAAGCTGGTGACCTTGAGCGCAGCCAGGGAGCGGCAGAGGTGCCCACAGGGCATTTCTGGTTTGTAACTCTGCCCCATCCCCTCCTTGGGGGCCTGTCCCAGTGGGTTACGGCCCCAAAGCATCCCCCAGCAGCCAGGGCAGCTGCTTTTGCTCCCCTTTGGTTTTGGTGTTGACCCTCAAATACAATAGAGATAAAATGTGCTGCAGAACGACGCCCTGAGAGGGGAGGATGTGAGCTCACAGCTGTTACTGCTGTATTTCAATAGTTAAAAGGCAGCAGCTCCTCTGGACCATTCACCATCCACAGGCTGTAGTGAGTAAACCGTTAAGGTGGACAATTTAGAACTGACCCTTTGATTTGGGGCGGATTAGTTGAGAAATCTAAAAATAGGGGTTTTTTTAAATCTAAAAATAAACAAAAAACACCCCCCACAAAACTAAAAAGCAAACAGACAACTCACACGTGGTTTCCAGAAGGATAAACTGTTCCCTTTCCTCCCCTCAGACCTCGAGGGAAGGTTGGACACAGCAACACTTCCCAGTCAGTCACAGAACGAAGCACCGCTTCCAAAAATCAGATCCCAGGAAACTGGTGCTTGAGGAAAAGCACATCACCCCCAGTGCAGCAAGGAGAGGGTCTCCTGAATCTGTGGTTTTGTCTCTGGAGGCCCCTCCCCAGCTCAAGTCTCAATCCCGTGATTTTCACCCCTTCCCAGTGCTGGTGCCAGCCTGATGCCTCAGCTGGGAACGCTGGCTCCATGGAAAATCACTTCTTGCCATGGAAAAGCCATGAAAGTCTCGTGTTAGAAAGGAAGAGGACTTGGAGCCAGGGCCGTTCCTGTGATGTCCGTGGGGAGCTGGTGATTTCCTGCTGGCAGCAGGAGCAGCTTTGGCAGAGCCCGGCCAGGTCTCCAGAAATCGTAGCCATGAACATCAGCACCCCCCTCACTGCCCTCCCTCCAAATTTAATCTTACACTGAGCTGTTTCAGCTCGAGCTGTAGTTCTGGCTAGTTTTCCACAAATGGGGCTGCTCTTAGTGGTGTTTTTTGTCTCAGGTCAGAGCAGATCAGGAAACAAAAGAAAATCGTAGAATCCCAGAACTGTTTGGATTTCCAGTCTGGTTTCCACCCCCTGCCTCAGGCAAGGACACCTTCCATGAGCCCAGCTTGCCCCAAGTCCCATCCAAGCTACTCAAAGCCCCACAAATTAAAAAAAAAAAAAATTATTCAAAATGCATTTTTAGGACATTTTGGGGCCGATGGCTCCTCACCTTAATAGACTCCCTTAATTTTGGAGCTGCCTGACTCGCTGGGGGCATCTGAAGCAGGGTGTCCCCAGCAGGAGTTTGGGGTGATGCTGAGCTGTGCTGGCACCTTCCTGCCCTCTGCTTTCAGATGTCACACGGAGGGCTTGGATCCAAAATTCCTGCTGGGAACACCGTGGGGCCGGGGCGGCTCCTCATGACACAAGTGCCTTTCCTGGAGGTGCCTGCGGCAGGGCCGGGAGCTGCCCGGGGTGGCTGGTGCTGCTGTGCTGGGAATGGGAATGGGCAAAGCTTGCCCGGGGTGCAAACCTGGAGCTGCCCAGACCCCACGGGATCCTCTGGGATTCCTCCTCGCACAGGAGTGGCTCAGGGGAGCAGTTTTCTCTCCTGTCTTGGCCAGCCCAAGGAAACCTGCTCCGGCAGCCGGGGGCGTGTGGCTGTGCTGCAGCTCTGGCAGGGGGACAGGTCCCGGAGGACATGGGAGGTGTGGGGAGGGGACAAACCCTGTCACCGCTTTGCTGTGGGACACGCACGTGCTCTGGGTTGCTGCTGTCACGGGGGAAGCATTCGGGAGAGCCTTCCTCCTCCTCCTCCTCCTCCTCCTGCTGCTGCTGTCCCATCCCACGGCTGCTGGGACAACGCCAGCTGCTGCAGCAGGACAGGAGCCACCAAGTTCCAGTTTTCCCTCACTATCGAAGCAGCAGGAGCAGGAACACCTCTGGGTGAGGCCAGGTGCTGTAGGAGACTTATTTTGGGGGGAATTGGAGACAGGTGAGGATCGTCTCCTGTGTCCTGCGGATCAAAGCACCTCATACCCCCAAGCCCCCCCTGCACTACCCAAACTCTGAGCTCAGGAGACCTCCTGGAGCACTGGGACACCAATTCTCCCAAAACAGAGCATCAGTGAGCTGCCAGCTCCAGCTGGGCATTTTCAAAGCAGTTTTCTCCCCTTTTGGCACCACCTGATCACAGGCAGAGCCCGGAGCCAGGGCTTGGGCCGCTCTTTGTGGAGGTTGGCTCCAGCTCTTTGCACAGGGGTGGCACAGAGGGGACAGGGACACCTCTGCCGCAGGAGGGCTGCCCCGGTGCTCCTGCAGAAGGCTCATTTTTTAATCACAGCAGCAGAAGAATTACTGCATCTCCTTAGATTTGCCACCTGGTAGAAGGAGCTGATGGGAGACAGGCACCTTCCCAAGGGAGGGTCACCCAGTCCAGGCCACGACCGATTCCCGTTACTCCAAAGCCGAGATTAACGAAGGAGATGTTCACTGTCTGGTGGGGTCTTTAACCATGTGCACTTAGTCAGTAGGTGAGTAGATGTTGCTGCCCGTCTCTATCTCCCCTGCCCAGTTGCTACGTGTGAACAAGTGTATTTCTCCCCAGTGTTGTGGGTTCTGCCTGTGGTGACACGAGGACGGAAAGGTAGGGACGACGTCGGTCGCAGCTCGAGCTTCCTTCTGTACAGGGTAGAGAGGAAACCTGGAGCGATCCGAGGCACCGCTTGTAACTACATTTGTTCAAGAGATGTCATCTTAACCCCAAACTGTTGACACTTTATGCATGTGCTAATTAAA
>VZRQ01004567.1:684504-718405 GCA_013397975.1 Machaerirhynchus nigripectus | reverse complement strand
CCATCCCAGCACAAGTTTGCCACAATCCCAGGATGCTTTTCCTACCTCCTACAGCAAATACCAGTCCCTGGCAGGTGTTAGCCCACTTGGCTCCAGGAGGTTCTGTCTGTCTGATGGGGAAATTGTCTGTGCCAGGGCCACTGGGGTACCCCAAGAGCGCTGAGTGACAAAAATGACATTATCTGGCCCCTTTTAAACCAGGGCTCACTGCCCCCAGAGCTGCCCTGTTGCACATGAGAGGATGGGCCACTGCACACCCTGTTTTCAGTGTTTGAGGATCTACTTTTTGCAGTTGTATTTAATGTTCTGAGCTCCCTGAGTAGCTGCAAGGCCATTCTGATGGTATTCATATATCAGATATGCTTTATCTATATTTAAATTATGGACTCAAGAGTGAGGAGCAAAGATCCGAGCTAAGCAAAGCCACAAGCCTGGTGCTGTAATCACAGAGCAAGAGGCCACCAGCCTCACCTGGGAGTGCTGTTCAGCATGGAAAAAGTCTCCCACCTTCATTCCTCATCGTCCTCCTTGGATTTTGGCCCTGGGAGGAAGCTCAGTGCTGAACAAGACAGGTTTTCCTGCGGCACTGCCCTGTGAGGATGCTGGGTGCTCCCAGCCCACAGCAGGGCTTGACCTGGGGCTCATCCTGCCTTAGAATTTGTGCTTTTTTTGGTCAAAACAAGTGGGTAGCAAGTTAAATCCAGGGTGGCAATCACTAACAGCGTGACTGTCCCAGGCCCAGCCCACTGGGAAGCAAAGCTGGAAAAAGGGCTGCTGTTTAAGGGCACACTGGTGGTACAGAGGAATAACCACAATTCCAATTCTCCATCGTTTTTACCTCCAGAAATGTTAAAATCGGCTTTACATCTTTTCCTCGGGGGAACGTCATCACCTCCCGGCCTCCCATAAGCTTTTCCCACCCTCCTGTGGGAGCATCCTGTGGCTGAGCTGACAAATCCGTGAGCTCACTGCCTTGTGACCCCCGAGTCGGGCTCAAAGCCACGCTGCTGGAATATTCCCCCACAAATTCATCCCGGCATCTTTTCCGCAGCGAGCGGATCCAGCCTTGTTCCAGCACCTCCGCTGTTCCGTTACTCCAACGGTGCTTGAGGAGCTCCAAGAAGGAAAAGCACGGCTATAATTAGCAGTGCTGACTAATCAGGGTGGCAAACAAGCGCTCGCAGCCCGCCAGCCTCCCCCAAAACGGGGCCGTCAGGGGCCGCGCGCCGCTGGGGAGCACGTGAAGCCCTACATTCAAAGGCTTTGCATAATTCTCGCTGGAAATGAGGCCATTTTCTCACTGCTGCCACTGGAAAGGTGGGAATTCTCCCAGTGCTGCCCCAGCTGCAGCATCCCGGCCTGGTGGGAGGAAGAACCAGGGCTCCGTGGTGGGTTGGGCTGGTTGAGGGGCTGATGCCAAAGCCAGGCTGTGGAGGAGTTGGAGGGTGGCAGGCAGGAGTGTGGCTGATAAAATCACCCATCTCTGGGGAGACACAGCTGATTTGCCTGAAAAGCCTCTCTCCAGGTAGCTGGAATGGGCCCCTGCCAGCTTCTGGCTCGCAGGGGTGACCTCTGCCACCCCCCTGCAGGAGCACTGCTGCAACTCCGATTTTACCTCTGGGAGAGCCACGGGCGGATCTTTGGCTCTTCCAGCACCAGGGAACAGCTTCCTGCCCCCATGAGCTCCCTCTGGGTTGTCCAGCCTGGGGACAAGTGGGGACACGGTGTCTCACTGCCCTGCTGCTGTTACACATCCAGGGAACGTTCCCCGTTTAGGGGACAACGCCCGGCTGTGCCAAGAGGGAAGGAGCAGCCCCGTGCCATTCCAAGGCTCACTCCGACTGCTCCTCCTGATTCCCACCAAACAAACACTCAGGCCAAGCCAGGGGGAGGATTTTTCCTCCTTCCATCAGTGAGATCATCCCCACGGGAATGATTTCGCTCCAAGTCCTTTCCTGAGCCAGAGGGACACGTTTTGGAGCACCTTTGCTGGCACATGCTGTGGCACCATATGGCACTGAGCAGGGCTTCTGGGAAAAGGGTTTTTTTCCAAAATAAAGGGCTCCTGCACCGTGTTTTACTCCTTCTCCCAGGCTGTATGTGCTGCTCTGGCTGGGTGCCCCATCAGGAGGGATTGTGTTTCCTCCAGCCATAGGGAACACTGGGAGCACGCAGGGTGTGAGGCAAAATATTCGGGCATATGAGTGTGGTAATTAATAATTAACAATAACCCAATTTACCTGATGTGGCACAGAGGTAAGCAGGGTTTTCTTAGGGTTTGGATAGGGAAAAATAGGAAAGCTACTTCCAAAAAAATAGAAAATCTGGAGGTGTTTGCAGCTGAGTGCTGGGCAGCCGTCCCTCCCTGCTGTGTCCCTGCCACCTGCTGCCACCAGGGTGAGTTTTCCAAAACCAGGCTTGGAGCGAGCTGCTCCGGAGCCCCAAACTCTGGAGCCACAGCAGAGAAGCAGCTCTGAGCACCAGGATGGTCCCGGCTCTGTGTGGAAAAGCCCTCGGCTGCCCCGAGCCAAGGATAAACCCGGCTCCCCTCGGCCCCACAGGCACTGCGTGCCGGCAGGGATGGATTTGCTGCTCCATCTCAAGCCCTAAACCCCCCGATGATCCCTCCTGGGGGATTGGCACGGGGGGAACACGAAGCAGCCCACCCACCCCGCGGGGAAAACCCCCCTGCGGTGGCACTGAAAGCACCTCCAGCCTTCCCGGCTCCTTTCCCGCTGGGCAGGAAGGATGCTGGGTTCCAGAAATCCCGGGGAACAAGTCCTCAGCTTTGAAGTGGAGCACAAGGCAGCTCGACACCCCCTCGCCCCAGCACAGCCGGTCCTCTCTATTTATTGATTTTAACTCGGGTTTCTGACATTTAAACCGGATCCTGTGCGGAGTCGGGGTCCCCTCCTGAGCACAGGCACACTCCCGGGAATTACGCTGGGGAACCACAGAGCCCGGATCCAGAGCCCCGGTCTCCAAGACGGAGTGGCTGAGGACATCACCAGAAAAGGTCGCAGCTGCTTGCTGGGAGTGAAATGATTTGTATAAAGCGAGTGCTTGGCTTGGAAAAAATCCGTTCGAGTTAAAGAGAGCCGTGAGTGGGACTTGCCTGCAACGTGGTCACATCCCAGCCTTCAGCCTCGGCCGCGCCCACCTGGATTTTGGGGGTCTGGAAGGATTTTCGCCTCTCTGGGCATTGCAGTTTCTCCTTCAGCACCCGGGGATTCCTCCGGGATAAAAGAGCTATTTCCAGGAGCGTGAACACCCAGCCGGAACGGAGAGCTGCTGAACGCCCTGGGGATCTGCCCTCTCCATCCTCCAGGCTGCGGTTTAAAGCAGGGAATTCCTCTTTAAACCCAGATTTCACCCCAGAACTGTGCTGGGTTTCTCCCCTGGGCGATGCTGGAGGTGGCTTGGCTGAGAACGAATTCATGGCAGAAAGGCACTTGGCAGAGGGAATGGGGAGAGCAGCAACAGGGAAAACCCCTGAATATACTTTAAAACTGCCGAATTCGAAGGGTTTGGGGGAGATGAAGGCAGCAGGATGGATGGGGAGGATGAGACCCAGAACTGCACCTTCCCACCCAGATTTGAGCTATTTCCCTGGGGTTTTTCTGAATTTTTTCTCCCTCCTGAAAGGTCAGCTCTCTTGTCAGAGCTCGAAGTCACAAGCAGCGTCCCTGATAGGAGTGTAATCGTGTTTGATGAGTCATTTGTTTAACGGGAAGAGGCTGCTGGTTGCTATAGGGATGGCAGCAGAGGGGAGAGGATCCCTCCCTTACCCTGATCAAAGAGAAAACGCAACAATTCCAGGCCAAACCCCGCTTTGCTGCAACTTCTGGACACGGTTTGGTATCTCGGCTGCGGGATTGGCCAGGCAGGTCCCTGAGTATGTGACATCCTGGAGATTGGGGACATCACAGGGCTGGGAAAAGGCCAGGGAGGGGTCTGGATGAGCGCTGTGCTCCCTTGGGCACAGGGAACTGGGAGCTCCAGGGGCTTTGGGGTGGCAGAAGGAGACCCTGCTGAGCTCCCCATCCCTCCTCAAGGCTTTTCCCGATATCCGGGGAATCACAGCACTCCCGGGAGTGCCTGATCGCTCCGCAGTGGAGCTGCCGCCCTGCTCGGCAAGGTGAGGTGTGGGCCGGGCTGGGGGAGCTGTGGCTGTTGTCACCTTTGGAAATGAGGCCACCGGCTCACCGAGGACACTCGCCAGAGTCACCGGGACCCATCTCCTGCCGGCTCGGTGACTGCCAGCTTTTATCCCCCTGGGGTTGGCCACTCCATGCCGCAGTCGGGCACCTCCCAGGGGTGCTCTCTCACTCCCTGCACCCCTCGCTCCCCCTTCCCCTCTCCCGTGCCAGGCTGGGGGATTTATTCCCAGATTCAGACCCGGAGGAGGCTCCCGGCCACTTTTCCAGGGACGTGGTGGGGGAATCCTGCCAGCTCCATCCCTGCAGACCCTCGGTAACCCCCAGCCCCTGCGCGGTGCTCGGCAGAGACGCCGCTGTCCCCCGGGACACCCCCAGCTCTTCATTAGGGACCCGCTAATTACCTCCCCATTGTTCACTGACGCCGCCGCACCGCGACGCTCCCGCTCTGTGCACACGGGCTGAGTTTAGCTCCCCTGCTCCCGACAGGGATGCAGTTTGCCCACCCGCACTTTTTCCTCTGGATCGGGAGAATTTGGTGCCTCTTCGTGACGGGGAGGAGAGAGGGAAGAAGCCTCCAGCCTTCAGCGGTGCTCTGCAGGAGTGTTTGTATTTGTTCCCTCCCGCACGAGCGGGGTTTGAAACCTCCGGGTTTCAGAGAGGAGCGACTTCTCCCCTTCACAAATTCACTGGGAAAAATAAAAGGTGGGAAAAATAAGAAGATGGCACAGGGAGAGACCCAAACCTCTGTGAGGGCATCACAGCAGAGCACGGATTTGGGCGCTCTGATGCCACAGGGGCGTTGCCAGCCCTGGGAAGGCTCTGTCCCCCCATCTCCGCCCTCTCCAAGACACCACGGCCCCACCAAGCCCAACCTGGCAAATTCCACAAGCATTTTGGGAGGTCCTCACGCCCGCAGCACCGCGCCCGTGGAGCGGGAATTACTGGGATTACCTCTGCTCCATGAATCCCGACTGTGTGTCCCAGAAAAACCTGTGACACAACAAGTCCCGGAGCAACTCCCGCTGCCCTCCTGCACCCCAAGGCTCACAAGGTACTCCTGCACCCCAAGGCTCACAACCCCGACCTTGGGGAAGGGGGAGATGCTCCATGGCCACACAACTAAATTATTACAGCCCTGCGCTTAATTAAATCCCACCCAAATGACCCGAGGATGCTCTGAGGCCAGGTGGCTCTTCCAGCAAGGAAAAAAAAATCCCGTTTTTCCCACCAGGTGTTTCGGGAGGCACACAAGAGGCAGGAGAGGTTCTTTAAATAGCGCAGCACAAGAGGCAGCTCCCGGGGTGGGAGCTGCTGGAGCCGCCGTGCTGAAGGTCGGCTCCGCACGCGGATTCACGCCGGGACACCGCGGGCGAGCGAGCACACGGCTATTTTTAGCCGCTTGGCTTTTTAAGAAAACAAAACCCCATCCAGGAAAAACATCGCTTGGATACTGGGGAAAATAAACCGAGCCCAGATCCCGGTCCTTGGGAGCGCCCTGTGCTCTCTGTGGAGCATCTCTGAGTCCTCTGGCACTTGCAGAAGCTGTGCTGGGGGTGGGGACTGGACCCCCAGCCCCGGCTCGCTGCAAATTTAGGGAAATATCGGGGATTTCACCCCAAAGCACAGGGCGGTGGCATTTCCTGACTCTATTAAACGGGAAGTAGGGAGATCAGAGCATCCTCTGAGCGCCCAGCCGGGTGCTGTGGCACTAATTAGTGCCTCAGCTCAATTAGTGGGTGGGGAAGGAGAGGGAAGCGAAGGCAGCGGGGTTGCAGAGCACCCAGGGCAGGTGGGGCCACGGCTGTCCCCGAGCCCAGGGCACGGCCAGAAACCCCCTCAGCAGCCTGGCCCAGCCCTCGGGGGCTCTTCTGGCTTTGGAGCATCTCCCATGGGCTGGACTCTGTCCCTGTGCCCGTCGGGCAGCCCCAGCAGAGGCACCCAAGGTGTCCCTGTGAGCTCCTCCCTCCCTGTCACCGCACTCGGACATGGCAAACCCAGGGGTGTATTTTTTTCCCCCTCATTCCGGTATTTTCATCCTCAAAACCTTTCAAGGCGTCATAACCTCGGCACCCAGAGCAGCACAGCCCGGTGCCAAGGCCTCACCTTCCCTGTGCCCTGCAGCGGGGTGGGTGCTGGTGCCAGGCTCTGCTGCCCCGCCAGGAGGAGAAATGACCCCAAATCAGGGCGTTTTGGCTGCCATGGGTGCCCTGGCAAGGGACAAAGCCCTGGCGGGGAGCAGGGCTGAGTGTGGGCAGGGCAACCTGCTCAGCAGGATAAATAAAAGAGACTTAATGCACAACAAGAGCCGCTGGAAAACTCCTCAGGAGCCCAGCCCCCCATCCACTGCTCCTGGCTCTTCACGGCTTCTGAGAGCCCCAAGTCACGCTGAAGTGAGGGAAATGGGAAAAAGAAGAAGTCCAGCTTCTCCCAGCGCCTGAGGGAGAGGAGATGCCCCCGGAGCAGCGCTGGGCACAGCGGAGCTGACGGTGCCAGCTCTGGGAGCTTTGGCTGCCAAGGGGGAGAGCAGCAAATCCATCAAGAGAGGCACAAGGGGAAGGGAGACCTCCCGAAACACCTCCCAGCAGGTGTGGAAAAAATCAGGGTGGAAATGGATGGGGTGAAACCCAAAGCAAGATGAGTCCCCATCCATGGAAGTGGTTGGACAGGGGCTTGGAGCCACCTGGGCCAGGGAAAGGTGTCCCTTCCCTGGAACGAGATGACCTTTAAGGTCCCTTCCAAACCATTCCATGATGATTCTCTGACGATAATCAACAGTGGAGAGATGGAGGAGGGGTCTGTGGGTCCTCAGAGCGGCTGCTCCGTGGTTTTGGGGCAGCCCAGCCGCTCCCAGGAACGCTCAGAGCAGAGCCGGCTCCCTCCCAGCAAGATTCACCAGCCCCGTAAGGTTTTTTTCAATGCTGAGATAAAATTAGTGCCAGTTCTCCAGAAGCTGTCACTCAGCATCCCGCAGCGTTTGCTTTTCTTGGGAATATGACTAACAGGCGAACGATTAAACACGCGCGGGGAAGGTGCAGGGGAGAGGGAATATTTTCTTTCCTCTCTGCGAAGGAAGAAGAAAAAAAACAACTCCAGGAGCCACTTCGCAGCCTCAGAGAGCAGGAGGGGTGAGGGAGCCACCTCCCAGTCAGCCACGGCTCCTCCCAGTACCGGATACTGGGAGCCACGGCCAGGAGATGGGATCGCCAAGATCCCGGAGCCACGGCTGGGATGCGACCACACAAAAATTCCCGCGGCTCTTGTTTTTCCCTTCCCGTTTTCCCAGCGCTCCCAGCTCCTCCGAGGATGCTCCTGCTGCCGCTCCCTCCCAGCGCAGCCCGTTTATCACTCGGGTTTGTCACCTCTGTGCTGTCGCCGCTCCAAGGACGGGCACATCTCCCCCTGCCCCAGTTCCAGCTCTGACCCGCAGCCGGAGCCCGGCACCGCATCCCGGCTCCTTCCCGGCGTCATTTCGGAGCGCTTCGAGCTTTTCTTGGGGATATTTTTAGACGATAGCGCAGTTGCCAGCTCTCCCGGGAATCCTTCTGTCCCCGAGTCATCGCTCGCGGAGCACTCGGCTCAAACTGTGCGGAAACAGCGCGGAGAAATTGGCGTTCCCAAATCCAGCAACCTCCTCCCGCTGGGGGAGGAACGGGAGACTTCGAGAAAACCAAAGCTCGGCTTTTCTGCCGGGGCCGAGGTTCAAGAAATGGAGAGGCCCCAACAATTTAAACCAGGGTTTAGGTTCAGTTTTATACCATCCACGAGAAACCAGGGGAACAGGGGTAAAATCTCCATTCATTTTTTCACTTTACTGCTCCCCAGGCGTGAGTGAATGAAAATAATCCCATTTTGCTCTGTCTGCTGGCTTCAGACATCCCTTAATGCCCCTTCCTGATCCTCACCAACCCACGCTTGTCCCCACGTCCCAGGGGACACCCTGAGCACCCGGCAGGAGGCTCTGGAAGGAGACGAGCACCCTCAGCACCCCGGAGGTGTCGGGGCTGTCCCTCCATCCCCATCAGCTCCCAGCTCTGCTTTGGCTCTTTTGTGCTGAAATGATGGCAGAGAACTCAGAAGGAACAAACTGGATTTTCTCCAGACTCGTGGCCTTTTGCTTGGAGAAATATTGTGACTCGAAATCTGAAAATGAACAGTTAAACATTCAAAANATTACTTAGTACAAAAAAAAAAAAAAAAAAAAAAAAAAAAAAAAAAAAAAAAAATTTAAAAAAGAGGACTCGGGAAGGATGGCCAAGAATAACCCTTTTTCCTCATCGCCCCCACGTACTGTCTCGTGCAATTCCCTGGGAATTTGCTGAGGAGGAGCTAAGGGGGTGAGGGTGGGAGCAAAGGGACCTGGAGCAGCTTCCTAATGGAGCAAAATACTGAAATATTTTACCTCAGCCTGTCCAGGTGATGGGGAAGGGGGGCCTTTTACGGCTGTGGGTTGGACACACAGGGGTTTCACCATCCAGGGACTCTCTGGGATGCAGAGATAGAACTTCCCACCTGTCACATTCCCTAAGGAGTCCCCACAACCTGCAGCTGATGCTTCCAAAATACCCAGGGCATTTTGAATCATCCGAAGGGACCAACAGACCCAAACCGTGGGGGATGCAAAGGACTCCAGACAAGGAGGTCCCACAAAGTCTGAAATCTGCGTTGTCACCAACGCGAGACTCTGGCTGAGCACATTTTCCCTGCTGGCTGTGACTGGGGTCTCTCCCACAAGGATCTCCAAGGCATCAACCCTGTGGTCCCAAGTGCCTCCGGACACAGCTGGTCCTGCACAGCAGCACTGACAGATGGGATTCCCCTTCCTTTGGGGCATCCCATCGCATCCCATCGCATCCCATCCCATCCCATCCTCCACAGCACTTCCCTGCTTTCTGCCTGGCAATGATTTGCTCGAGTAGCTGTGGCTGCTTCTCAGAGATGGGAACAAAAGCACTTAATAGAGCGCTAATTAGGGCGCTTAATCACTACCAGACCCGCTCAGCTCCTGCTGAACTCCACCTGCT
Source organism: Machaerirhynchus nigripectus (assembly GCA_013397975.1). NCBI lineage: Eukaryota > Metazoa > Chordata > Aves > Passeriformes > Dicruridae > Machaerirhynchus > Machaerirhynchus nigripectus. The sequence goes on along the minus strand of VZRQ01004567.1, from coordinate 709,224 downwards.
ATTTCATGGACACGCAAAGTTCAGCTGCGTTTGGCCCCAGCCTGCCCGTGGGCTGGTGGCAGCAGCGGCCCCAGGTTCAGTCCAGCTCTTGGCTTGTCCCTTCTAATTCCAGGCTTTAAATCCAAGGAAATGTCTCTTTTCCACCTCAGCGTCCCACACACAACACGTTCTGCTAAAGCAGCTCACCCCGGATAAAAAACACCTTGAAAACAAAACGAACTCTGGTAGATCTGGGATGGTCCCGACTCCAAAGGCAGCTCTCAACTCCCATCCCTGCCCTTCTGCCCTTCCTTCACCCTCCCTGCGACTTGGACCAGGGAAGACCCAGCTGGGACTATTTGAATATTTTTAATTGATTTTACACGAGCTGAAGTGTTGCAACCACTTCAGTGCTTTGTATTTGTGTTTGTTATTCGTATTTAGGAGCTTTTAAAACAACTGGCAGCCACTCAATGTGCTCATTATTAGCAGCTCAAATATTTAACAGGCTGCTGCTGCTGCTGTGGAATTAATTCATCCTTCCCTTCCCAGCTTTCTCTCTCCTGCCGGTGCAGAAACATCCCCCACACTCCAGCAGATCCCAACAAGCACCGTCAGGGAGGGAAGGGATTGGAAGGAACCTTAAGGATCATCCCAGTCCATCCCCTGCCACGGGCAGGGACAGGGACACCTCCGACCATCCCAGGCTGCTCCAAGCCCCATCCAGCCTGGCCCTGGGCACTGCCAGGGATCCAGGGGCAGCCACAGCTGCTCTGGGCACCCTGTGCCAGGGCCTGCCCACCCTCCCAGGGAACAATTCCTCCCCAATATCCCATCTAACCCTGCCCCCGTGTCACTTTGAGGCCGTTCATTCTGACACAAATGATGTGCAAAGACCAAACCATTTCCCTTTGCAGTTCCCTGCAGAACACAAGGACAGGGTGACCCTGGCACCACCCCACTGGCACTGCTTCGTTTCTAACCTTCCCTCCCCCGAGCTCTCACCCCCAGACATCTCATCCCGGCCGGATTCTGCTCCGGGACCACACAAATTCCGCAGCCAGGCCTGGGTTTGCAGGAGCAGGAGGGAAGCAGGGCAGCAGCAGCCCCGAGGTTCATTAGTGCAGCGAGAGCAAACGCCAGCAGGACTTTACATGTTGGGAATTAATGACGTTTCAGGGATTGTTTCTTTTGCTAAATGCCACAGAGGGAAGGTCTGACTTGTCTCAGGGGCCTTTGTCAGTCTATTTTCTTTCTTGTACCAATCAAACGGGATTTGTTTTAAATATCTCCTAAATCGAGCTGGCACGGGGACTTTAAAAGCTCCTGCTGGTAACCAGAACACGCTGAGCACCCCCAGCAGGTCAGAAAGCCCCTCTGTGCCGCGGGCCTGGGGGCAGAGCCTCTCCACAAACGCTGCAGGGTCCGTGGAATTTGAGGCAAAATGTTATTTCATAGAGAAGTAACAACCATGGGATGGTCTCCGCCCTCGCTCCAGTGCAGCTTCTGGAGAAGAGCTGCAGTGACAAACCCAGCTCCCAAATCCCAGCTCCCAAATCCCAGCTCCCAAATCCCGGCATCAGTCCTGCCCTGCTGGCACCCAAAGCTCAAAGCACTTTGCTTTCAGCCCTTCTGACCCTGGCTCTTTTCTCCCAGCGAAGTTATTCCCGGGGAATGCTCTTCCTGCAAGTCCAGCTCACGTTCACTGGAGTTAAAATTCGCTCCAGTGAAATAAAATTTATTTATTGCTAAGGTGTGACCCAGCAGGACAAGGACCAAGCAGCAATTGGGATTTACAACGTGGTTTTACAGAGCAGCTGCCATCTTCCAATCTCCCTTGCTCCCACTGCATTGTATTCCCATAAATCCCTACCCACGGGAGCAGACACTGATCCCGTTTTCCCTGTGCAAAGGTGAACTGCAGCGAAGCACACAGAAATGAAGACCTGTCCTGCCATGAACCTCAACAGCTCCAAGCACAGGCGCCTATTTGTGCTTTTCAAAGTCTCTGTTCCAGATCCGTCAGATGGTATTTGCAACGAAGTCTCAGGGAGTCCAACACAGCGGGGGAAAGGGAGAAGAAATCCCAGGAAAAAGCAGCAGCAGAGCTCCAGGGGGTGTGGAGGGACGGAGGAACAGGGAGAGGCCCTGGGTAACCCCTCCCTGCTCTCCCAGCATTGCAGTTACAGTCTCAGACCCTGAATTATTCACTTCTCCTGCTCTGACCCACTTCTGCACAGGTTACACGGATGCAGATCCAGCAGGGCCAGGGAGAAGTTGAGGACTGAAATTTTGCCTTGGAGTGACATTCAAGGAAAAGGGAATCCTTTGGGTTTGATCATAATGACCTTTATTGGAGACAGGTGGGGTCATTTATTATACAGAAGTAACATCACGCCCTTCTCTTCCCATTTAATTCCTTTAAGTCTCCTTATAAATCTGTAGCAAAAGTGCACTTTGAACAGTTTTTAATCTATAGTATATATCTTTCCATATCATCTCTCAGTCAGGTATTTTATTTGTAAAAAGGTATCACCAGATATACAAAATACATGTCTAGTGTACTACATTACTTTTTGTATTTACTGTTTAGATTATTTTTAACTCAGTGCTCTTTTTTATTTTGTTTGGTTTTTTGTGGTTTTTTTTCATTTTTTGCAAGACTCAGTGATGACAATCTTCTGGTGGCATCACCAGGAGAGGACTCACAGCTTGTGTGTGGAGAAGGGGAGAAGACTCTTAGCCAGGGACAACTGTCACACAAGATGACAAGAACGTTTGCTGCTGTTGAATGTGTCTCTGAAAATGACAGTACTCTGTATAATAAAAAATAATTAAAAAACCCAACGTCCGTATTTTCTGGGCCAGGAGAATGGAAGCTGCACCCAGCTGGAATACAATGGCAACGCTTCATTTGCATTTTGAAGGCAGGAGTTAATTGCTAAACGTCAAGTTCGTGGTCATGAGAGGAAGGAACAGACACAGGCAGCACGAGGAACTGTGAGATGCTGCTTTCCTGAGGACAGTGTTTTGGTAAAAGACTGAATATCCTGCACGAGCCACAGAATTGCATAAGTTAAAGATCCTCAAGGACAACAAGCACTGGGGACAGATGAGGGGCTGTGCTGGGGACAGCCACACTGAGCACACACAGCTCAGGGACCCAGCAGGTGAGGACAGCAGAACTCATTCCCACTGGGAGGCCGGAGCCAGCTGTGACAAGCTTGGGCACAGCAACAGGACTTGTCCAAAAGAAAACTCACACAAGATTTTCTGACATTTCTCCCCAGCTTCCTTAGTCTTTTCTTCCTAGTTATCCTTGAGATTATAGTATGTACACAGTAACGGAGAATAATTGCTTCATTTCAGTCTTCAAAAGACCAACAATTCCCCCTGGGAAAGCAAGGCCTAGAGAGATAAAACAATCAGAAGCATTTTTAGGGGGTGTTAAGGTTCCCAGAGGGAGACAAACATCACCACCACTGACTGGAACGCTGACCAGGCAATGTCTGGTGGGCTGGCTGGTTTTCCTTCTCACCTGTTCATTACCTTGAAGACTCAGAACTCCCGGATTAGTTCCCTAAATACCCCTCCCTTGGTTAACCCTTCCCAATTAGTGCTGTTCCTGTGGATTAGCATAGATTCAAACTGCAGCTTGCATCAGTTTGCTCAGGACTGAGTGAAATGTGGAGCAGATCCTGCTTCAGAATGAGGGCACTTTTGGTTTATGCAACAGCTCCAAGGAAAGGCTGGAACTCCCAACTTTTCCTGTGGCAGAGATGGTCTTTGACAGGTGAGGGCTGCTCTGCTCCCCTGGAACCTGCAGCAAAGGGGCCTGGAGGCAAAACTGCTGCTCCCAAAGGAAAATGCACAGCAGGAGAGGCAGGACATGGAGCCAGTTCTCTGCCTCCTGCAGGAGAAACGGAACAGCAAAACCAGAGTACAAGAAGCAGCAGTGCTGTTAGTGTTGTCTGAACCCAAGTGAATGCAGAACAGGGAGGTTTACAGTGCTGCAGAGAGAGGGGTTTGTCTGCTTTTTTCTTTAGAAAAATTACAGACTTGCCATTTCCAACATGTCTTAGCTTTGTACTGCTTCTCAAGTCTGAGTCACCGAAAATATCCAGCAAGCAGCTGCTGCTCATACCCGAAAATATGCCTTCAGCTGACACTGAATATTGAAATCGTTCTGCTAAAATACAGAAAAACGATGGCAGAAACCAAGGTATAGCCCCAGGCCAACTTTAAATGGTAAAAATCCTACAATGCTACTTTGAAATCTCGTCTGGAGTTCATGAACAAATAAGCAGCCGGGTTTCAAGTAGAGGTAACACAGATTTTGGAAGATAGCACGTAAAAAAAAAAAAAAAAGAAAAAAAAGAAAAAAAGAAAAGAAAAAGCCCAGAAAGAAAACTGGAACAAAAAGCTCTTCTTGTTCTGGCAGTTCAGCACTAATCCTCCAAAAAGGGCAGGGAGGGACCTCTCTCCTCCCCCCTGGATCTGTGCTGGTCCTACAGCAACACCGAGGAACTGCTGCTGCTGGCACAAACAGGTTCCACTCGGACATAGCTTGATCCCTTTTTCCTTGTGTCCATTTTGGGTCTCTTGTCTCAGTCCCTGGACTGGTAGAAGAGGATATATCCAGACTCAGAGTTTTTGGAAATGTCTGATGTTAACCCATAGAATTCTTCGATGGCCTGGGCGTCAATTTTCTGAAAATGAACGGAAGTTTTAATTAGCTTAATTAGCACAACACCACCCTAAAAGCCTTTTCCCAGATAAACCATTATTCCCAGCTCTTGGAGGTGATCTGGGAGGCCAAGCAGTGTTGACACAGTGACACTTCAACATCATTCAATCCATTTTTCCCCACTTAATAACTTACTGACTGCTGAAAAACCAAGGAAATCAGGATGAAATAATGAACTTCTCAGAAGGGGTGCACTCTTAAGCTGGACTACAAAACAAGTGATCCATGAAAATGGATCCTTAAAGGAGCACATGACATTTTTGTATTTGCTTTTCTCAGACTGGTGGTACCTTGCCTGAGTATTTTATAATTAAATTATTTTATAATTAAAATAAAGCAGTCACTCATCAGGCAAGAAGGGTTTTGCACAGCTCCAAGCACACGTTGTGGAGATTGAAAATTCAGCTAAAATAACTCCAGATTTCAAAGTTATTGTGACCCTTTTATGGAGAGAAGTCCTGCAAGTGCTACCTGAGTTCTGTGGATCTCATCTAATTATAATCTTTGGTCATCAGAGAACTTTCCTTCCTTGGGACCTGCTGGCAAAGCCTACTGGAATATTATCACAAAGTTTGTGTTTCAGGAAAAATGAGGATTTGCTGTACTAAGAGAATTAAAATCTGCTTGTATTTCAGGTTGTCACCTCTGTGCAGAAAAGCTGCTTTGCTCTCACACTCCCACCAGCAACTGGAGGGCATTTCAAAGGGTTTTTAAAGATGCAAGTTCCACATGTCCTGATCCAGCTCCTGGGCACAACTGGCTTCCCATCAGCGAGTTGGATCCTGCAGTCCAGAGGTTGGAATAAAACATTCTCGGGCACCTGTGCTGCTCAGCACCCCACTGGGGGGAGCTCTTTAATACCTTTAGGACTCTGGATCCACAGAAATGAGAGGGAGCCTGAATTTATTGAGATGAGGCTCAAGTTCCCTGTTATTCCCGAGGAATAGAGGTGAGGAAGTAAAGGGATGTTCTGAACACAAGAAGCTCTGGGTTGAACACCTGCCCTGCTCAGGAGGAGCACAGACCAACCTGTGATCACATCTTAAAGGAAAGGGACCCTGCTGTGCCCCCAGCAGGAGCCCCCTCAGCTGCAGAACCCATCTGGAGAAGGTGGAATCAACGCTCACTGAGCACATTTTGGCATCTCCACGAGCTCAGCAGCACTGGCTTGCCCACAAACAGCAGTGAGCTGGGAGCAGCCTTCTCCCAGCCCAAGAAAAACCAGGTGTGAGCTTTCAGAAGATGCATCAACTGCAGAAATTCCCTCTCGAAGAGTTTTGTTGAACACCTTCTGCTAAAAAAATACAGAGGGGGGGAAGAAAAGAAACCCCAAAGAGATGTTTTATCTTTTCTCCATTTAAGGAGCGAGGGGAAGCTGAAATCCCCTCCTGAGGCTGCTGCATTTTCACACCATTTATTAACATAATGTTACTACAGACTGAGAGCCACATTTCACCAGAAACACAGGGAAAGAACGCCTCAGCTCCTGCAATATATTTAGCAGACAAGTCAAACACGTTTTATTTTAAGTGCCAACTCACTTGCCATGCAATCAAGCCTATTTCCACTACTCATTCTGAATGCAACTCCAACATTTGATCCACATTAATTCATGCCACAGATATTTTTAGTTTCAGCACAGCAAAACTGGCTTCCTTCTTTAATTTCACTATCCACAGAAAACAGAGTGGAACTGAAAGGGGATTATATAGATTCTGTTCTTCCCATCCTTAGCTGACCACGTACAGCTTTACCCTCTTGTAGCTTCAGGGAAATGGTTGTTACTCTAAAGTTACAACTTTCAGGATGCTGCAGCCTCACCTGGCATTAAAAATGATGTTTCTTATTAACACTGAGCTTAAACATCCTTTGCTCATTTCCAGACATCTATTCTGGTTCTCCAAACCAAATCCAGTTCTGGAATCCCATTCCCAGCATTTGGATCTCTGAGTTACCTTTGAAGCAGAGCCCCTCTGTGCCTCCCCTCAGTGTGGAGGGCTCCATGGATGGATGTTCCCAGGTGAACACAGGCACTGGGATGCATCCCCTGGCTGCTCTGGTGGCAAATGTCACACCCCAATCAGCCAGAGCTCACTGACTCAGGTTTCTCAGCTCATTCTGCTCAGCTCAGGATCCCCCCTGGACTGCTTTGCCCCCTGGATTTGCTGCCTTCCCACACGTGCTGCAGGATGTTTGGTGATCATCAAGCTCCAATTTAATTGGGAGCTGGCCCTCCAGTGAAACCCTAACAGGCAAATAAATCTGCCTTCCCCACTGCTGACATTTAGTGGGTAATGAGGACAAACCCCTTCCTCTTTTCAGTTTGGAGCTGTTCATTCACACCACTTGCCAAAAAATGCAATGAAGCTTTTTGTGTTTGGGGGGGAAAAGCCTTTTCCTGGGCTTTCAGCTGCAGCAGCTGTGACCAAGGCTTTGCACTCACCTCCTCAGCTCTGTTTTGTTAGCTAGTCACACCTAGAATGTTAACCCTCCACAGAGCTTGATTTTTATAGCATTTTAAATCAATTCTATAAAAGAAGATGAACTTGGGAAAAAAAAAATGCAAGCCACGATTAAAGATAGGAAAGCAACATAAAGGAAAAAAAATGTGGTTTTTCTTCCAGGAGAGAAGGAACTACTTCCACCCTGTGTCAGCTCCTTGGATTTACTGCCCAATAACAGACAGCACTTATTTAAAAGCTGTTTTTGGCACATCTATAAAAGTGTCAGCAGTGTTTGGAGATAAACAGAAATTTGGTTTTGCCCCAGAAGTGAAGATACAACATAGAAGTGACTGGCAGAAAACAAATACAGAGTAAGAGGATGGTTGTTTTATATCTTTTAAAATGTGAAGTTCACCTCCTGGATGGAAAAGACAGAGAACACTTGCATTTTAAAATACTGAGGTGAACACTGTTTCCAAAATTAGGTGGCACAATTCTGTGCTTGGCCCGTGACAGAAACAGAGGAAAATGACCCCAAAAACATAAAAATGGGAGGAAGGGAAGTGCTGACACCACACACACACTGGGAAGCCACCCCTGATGCTCAAAGCTATGCAAAGATTGATAAAAAATGAAAAATGGGGAATTTCCTACATTTTTATTTCAACACAAGCACGGCTTTTGCTATTTAGACACTTAATCAGGCCTTTCATCTTTACAAAAAGCAGCTCTGCCGTGGCATTTGTTCTACTGTTTGGTATTTGCTTAATAATCATGTGAAACACGTGGATGTATAAATACTGTGGGTATTAAGCCTTTACAGATACGTTGGCAGAAAAGGAAAAAAATTGCTTGAGCTGTTTCAACATCATCACTAAAACCAATTTTTTTCTACAATTTGCTGAAAACTGACCAAAACAAAGTGAGAAGCTCTTAAGTGCAGCAATGAAATGTGAGTTAGCAATAGAAAGGAGCCTAAAAATGGGCTGAAATCAGAGGTTTTGAGAGTTCTGTTGTTCCTCACCCACCTCTACAATGTCATCATCAAACAGCAACCAGAAGCCGTGGCTCTTCACGATGGTGATGTAGTGCCCACGGTTTGGGCCACTGCAGGGGAAAGGGATGGAGAATTTATTATCCAGGAGCCATTCCCCTCCCCAGCACCCAGCTCTGGCTGTCCCAGCTCCACTTCCCAGCTCTCCCCATTAACACTGGTTAGGGTTTTAGATTTTTAACAAATTGCTCCAATTAAAACGTCGCTCTCGGCTACCTGAAAATACAAAATATTCAAAGCACATATATAAAATAAAGATTCCATATTTATTATTTCATCTCATCACTCATAGATTTTAAAAAACAAAATTAAAAATACTTCAATCTCTGGTCTGTTGCATTCACCACTGCTGAGTATTTTGACCACTGTTAAGTTTTGAATTAAATCAGGTCTGAAATAGTTTATTTCACAGCAGGAATTCCTTTAATTCTCAGTGGGGTTTAACCTGTGGCTGACCACAGCCAGACCTTCTGTGGGTGCTCTTCCCACTTTTCTCATGGAAGTTTCCAGCCCAATCCCACTGCCCACATCCCAAAGATTTACCTGGAAGGGAAGGGCCAGCAAAGTGACCTAATTCCAAGAGTAAAGGCAGGCAGGCTGCCCTGGGAAGGGACTGGTTTGAGATAATGAACCACATGGATGGAAAATTACAATTTACTGACCTCAAATCCTGAGAAAACAGCCCAGGGATACAGTGGGAAAAAATATTCCCTCTCCCCAGCTTTACTTTTTCCTTAGGATCAAGGTAAGGCTTTAAAAACCCCAATATTTGTACCAGTTTTAGGCAAAAAAGTCTCCAGTCCTTCCAGAATTACTGACAAACACAACAACCAACGCAGAATGAACTCCTTTCTTTAGGGCAACTAAATGGAAACTAAAATTCTAAGCTCAAAACATTTCAAATTCGGAGAAGTCAAAATATTGAGAAAATCTCATTTATCTCAAACCTTTGGTAAGTTCCCAGTAAGAACTGAGAGCAGGCGAGTTACAGGAATCCTAAAAGCCTCACCCAGGATAAAAGGTTTGAGAAGAAAAAGCAAAACCATTTCATAATCTGACTTATCCATCACCATTATCCAAACATGGAAGTGCAGGCACGGGTATGGCAAATTAAAAACCACCCAAGAAAATGCATTGGATGAGACCCTAAAATGAAAAAAAATTCAATGAGCACTCTAACTGCACCACATCAAAAATCTGACAGAATTATAAGAAGTTTATTTATACTAAATCTATGCATTATTAGCATTTTGCTCCTCACAAAGATATTTCAAAACATTTATGTGCTGTAATAACAGATCATTTAAAGCTCACACTTCCTGATTTTTTTCCCTTCCACGAGGGCTTTTTTCCCTAAAATGCTTGAAAGCTTTTCCTCTTTGTTTTTAAAATGAGAACTGAAGCTGCTAAAACCAAAATTTAATGAAGAAAATAGGGATATTTAGAAAACCCAGCAGTGCACAGTTTATTCCACATGATGGCACCAGCTTCTAAAGAAATTTCAAGGGTTTAGGCAGCAGCAACATGAAAAACATAATTTCATTATATTTTAGTAGGTGTTTTTCCAAGATTTCTTTTTATTCCACATAGATTTCCAGGAAAGCAGGGTTAGGGGTGGGAGGGTTTTGCTGTTTGGGGGTTTTTTAATGATTGCTCTTTGCTACAGCTCCAAGTAAGAACTTGTCTGAAGTGCCACCGTGCTGCTAAAAATGACAGCTCTTAGCCCGAAAAGTAAAATTGAAACCAATAAAAAACCTAGTAAAAAAGACAGAAATTGAAAAAAAAAATTAAAATACTTCCTGCCAAGCAGCTCGGGGATGAGAGATTCCTTTCCCAATCCCAAGGAAAAGCAGGGAATGTGCACAGGTACCTGCCACAGTGAACCACCACGGCCACCAGGTCGTACATCCTGTCGGGGTTGGTGGCATCCCCCGAGGTGTTGAAGAGCCGCAGCTCCAGGGGGAACACCACCCTGTAGGAGAGCTTGGTGTAGCGGTGCAGCTGGTCCATGTATTTGAACCTCTTCAAGTGCAGAGCCAGGATCATGGGCAGCTTTTTCACCCTCATTCTGCAGCACAAAAATGTACGGAATAAAAGGTGAAGGATGGGCAAACCAGCCCGGACAAAGCGTTGCTCCAGAGCGGAGAAGGGTCGTAAAAAGCAAGCAAAATATTGGTGAGATGTTTAAAATGCTGGTTTTTCTCGCTTGGGGACAACAGGCAATATTTATTCTAAATTATTAACGGCTCAAGTGACGTGTGAGTGCAGGACAGCTGCAGGACAACAGCAACTTTTCACCCATCAGCGGGAAGAAAGAGCTGGAATAAATCTGTGTTGCTGCTCTGGCTGTGACCAGGTCTGAGGGGAGAAATAAGATTTTTTGTATCCAGTGCTCCCAGACAAAGCAGATGGGATGCTTTCCAGTGGCTTTAAGCTGATTAATGCTAACTGGGGAAACTGTGGATGTCTGGAAGCACCAGATAGAAACTCTTCTGGGAGAAACACAGAATTCATCTCCTCACCATGAGGCTGCCAAGTTACTTGGTCTCTCCACTTTTCCTTCACCAAACACAGACATGAACAATCTTAGCTTTTCTTTTTTCCTGAACTCACCAGGTGTATCTGCCCAGAAATTTTAAGAGAACACCTCCCTCAGCCCCAGTGTTTGGCCCTTACCTCTTCTGTGCCTCCTGTTTGCTGCGGCACTGCTCACAATAGTATTTGTATTCACTGCACAGAGTTTCAGTGTTACTAAATCCCCTGTGGAAATCAGAGAGTGGCATAAGCAGGGATGTATGTTCCAGAGCATCCAGGTAAAAGCTACTGCTGATAATGCTGAAAAAGAAAAAAAACCCCAAACAACACAGAGAGGATGAAGCTCCTTTCATGCATGGTGCCCCCAGAGCCATCTGAGGTGTATTTGTCTCGCTCCTGGGATGCAGCAACATCCGATTTTTCAGCTGGAAAAATCTGGAATGTACACCCTCAAGTACTGACTGCCTATTTTCTGGCTAGGAGAGGTAATAAACAGCAATAAGGTAATTTGAGTTTTGTTTCCATCAGTGCCATTCTGTGTTTTCTTTAGTGGCAGTAATTAAACGTTCACATCTACAGCCATTAAGTAGCAAAGTCTGGATTATCCTTCAGCTCCCAGCAATTACAGATCCATTATCAGCTATTAAATAGCCAGATGCTGTATGCAAATTAAATATCCAAGCAGCTGATAAGCCTTGGATCCAGCAGACACACACACGGCGCAAATGCCTTTCAGGATAAACAAAACTGACCCTAAACATCAGGGCCAGGCGACTGAAATCCAGTAAGAATATTCAAATAATCAAGAATTTAGTGTGAAACCAAACATGGCATGTTGATTTTTGATAAAGTTTGACTGTGTGATGCAACAAATTCGAATCCCCATAGAAGAGAGTGAAAATCCATCTCAGCCACCACTAGTACTCATCAACTACTAAAACCCACTAAGAAACCTTCCAAAACTCACAATATTTTAGCACAAGTCAAAGCCCACAACTGTTGCACGAGAGAACAACTAATCCAGGCTCTTTCTTTCTGACCAGGGCAGATGTTTTTTTCCATTCCCAAAGAATTCTGTTTACCTTAGACAATGGGTAATTGATGTATTTTGTTCCACATCAACCGAGAGGTCCAGAAAGTCCTCATCTTTGCTACTAACCTTGAAAACAAAATAATAAGAAGAGATATTTGGTAACAATTTAGAGCTGGCAGATTTGTTTTAACCATTTCTGGAATGCTGCAATGTGATTAAAAAGAAATGTACATTAAAAAGAAATGTACACGCACACACAGAGGCCTCTTCTTGAGGTAAACTAAAACTGATTAAATAATCTGATGTGGTGTTAAAATCCGGAGAGGAGCATTAAAAAAAAAAAAGCAACATAACAAAACCAAAAACCCATGGAAAAAAAGCACAAAACCCCAAACCCTTTCTCATGAAACATCTCTCCCCCCTGAGACTTGAAGACACATCTGATTATTTCACTGGCAAACCCCAGTTTTAACCACTCAGAGCTCTCACTGGAGAAGCTTTAACCACATCCCATTTTCTCTGCAGCCTGATCCAGCTTTCTGCTGCATTTCAGGGTGTAACAGTCAATACTCAGAGGCAAGGCAGAAACAGGCAGATGGCTCTTCAATTAAATGGGTTAGCAGGGAGGAAAACCATCCTTCCATTTGTGGAACAGTCACATTTCATTGCAAAATCCTTGAGACAGAATCCTATTAATGTCATTTTTAGAGCTTCTCCTCACCACATAGCCATAACTTTAGATTTTAAATGCCAAGAACAGTCTTTTCTGTTGTAATCACTTCTTGGTTTTTTTATTTCTCTCCCCATCTGGGTTTTCATTTCTTTTTTAGCACCATTAAATCAGAGCATATGACTAACTACAAATCCCTGGTCTGAAGGTGGTGTGGTTCTAATTCTAGATCTCATGGCACTTTTCTTTGCTCTCAAATAGAGTGGCCAAGGACCAGCACCAAGCAGAGAATTCCAGTTCAAGCATCTCAGTTCATCCCAGAGTTCAATTAAGAGCAACTCTCATGTAGAAACACAACATAAACTCTCAATCACTGACACAGGGAATAACATGGAGACAAAAAGGCAGCTTGGATCAGCCAGGTGCAGCTGCCTCGATGGAAACAGGGAGGAGGAACAGGGAAAACACTGGGCTTTTTCTGGGCAACATACCTTAAAGAGCACTGGTTTGAACATAGAGCTGATACAGTCCTAAAATAGGCTATGCTCCATATTTTAACAGAGACAGTGCAATTTCATCTACCCTAATAAATGAAAAAGGGTGCTCAGTGTTAGGGAAAACAATCCAGAAGCTGGGAGAAAGCTAAGAGGTGTGGTTTGGTTGTGCACGTACAGCCTCACAGTTAAGACATCTGGTTTCATTGGTTAGTGTTCCTTGGAAGATTTCATGGACCCACGTCAGATCAGGCTTGTCTCCCTCTTCGCTCTCAATGCTGCCATTCTGGAGCTTCCCATTCTGCTTCTCCTGCTTTTTCTCCTCTTGGAGTAAGTCAGCAATAGTGTTCAGTAGGTAGTTGAGGAATTCGTGTGCATCCTGCTGCATGTAATTATCAAATAATTCTGGAAAGGAAGAGAGGGAGGAGAATGAACAACTAGGGGTAATCCCCAGCACCAGGTCACTGTGGTGTTCTCCCTGCCCTCCTCTCCCCGGTCACACAGCTCTGGGGACACTGGTGAGTTTGGGAAGAACTGCACTTGGCTGTTCTCTCAATGGTCATCCTCAGGTTGCAAGAAACAAACAGCTGAAAAACACCATGAAGGAAACTGAGTTTGGGCCTTTCTCAGAACTGAAGAAAACCATGATTGCTTTGGGGGGTTTTTGTAGTTTTTTCTTCTTTTCTTTGGAGAGGGAGAGAAATAAAGAAATTCAGATGTGTTGCCTTGGGCCACTAGTTCATTAAGTCCAGCACCAAGGGGCAAAAATCCCCTCCTGGAAGTTTGTTATCTTTTCAAGTTCAAGCAGAGAGGATAAATCAACAGCCAGAGCTCTTCCTCACCAAACAACCCTGGGAAGTAACCACCAGTTCTGATCCTAAGGAATTTATCCTGCCACAAATGCAAGAGGAACAGGCTGTGAGTGGCTGGCTCTCCTCTGAGAGTTCATGACAGCCTGGAGCAATGACCTGGAGTGTGCTGACTTGTTCCCCCAGGGAACACGATGCCAGTGTGGAATATCTGGACATGTGCATGCCCAGAAACACACATACTGAGGTAAGGACAAGCTCACAGGACAAGCACAGAGCTGGTGAACTTCCTACCACAAAACTCTTCAAGCAACCTGTTAAAACTTCACAATTTAGACTGGAAAAAGGAACCTGACTTGAACATTTCACACGCTTAAAAAAAAAAATCCATTTATTCATTTACCATTTTCTTTCCTCAATCGGGAAATAAATTTCTTGGGTGGGATGACTCCCACCTTCTTCTTTTGCGTGGCAATACTGTTGAAGAGATCAGAGAGGCAGGTCAGGAGGCTTTCCTTCTTTCGAGGCTGCACCTTGTAAGCCAAAACTTTCTCCCGAAATGGCCGGCAAAAATAAAGTGCCTGTAAGACCGAGTTGCAGTAGCAGGTATTGCCGAACTGGTCAAAAAAACAGAAGGAAAACAAAAGGGGTTTGTTTGGATCAGGGCTGGCAAAAAGGAACCACAGCAAGAGGTTGTTCATTAAGAATGTCACACAGTGAAACTGGAGGAGTCACCTGGCAGAGCTCGTTTACTGGGGAATACTGGTTGGAATCTGGGGAAAGGCTGAGCCTTGTCATGGCAAGGGAAGGGAGAGGAGGCAACACTCACAGGGATACTGGGAACACACGGGAAAAGTAATTAAGGGCTCATCACAGCATCAAAATTTCTGGACACAGCACTACTCATCCTGAGAGGGGACAGCCTGCTGGGGAGAGGTGCCAAGGACACAAAACAAATAAACATATATATATATATCTCACAGACTATTTTGAGTTGGAAGGGACCCCCATGGATCACTGAGTCCAACTCTTATGTGAACAGCCCATACAGGGATCAAACCCACAGCCTTGGCATTATCAGCACTGCTCTGACCAACCGAGTCAATCCCAGTAATAAAACATATTACAAATTAATAATACAATAAAAGCAGTATTTCCTGCTCATAATGGAATGTTTTGAGCAGCACATGATGCAGGGCAATGCACAGAGCAGCTGGTTTGCATCTGGCCTGTCTGAAGGCAGTGTCAGAGCAGAGATAAGGCCTTGCAGAGGCAGCTCCCCACGGCTGAGCAAGGAGGGACACCAGGATATCAGCTTATCACCCACAACACCACACCACGGCTTCAGAGCTGCTGCTCTGCAATTTATTGTGCTGCTGCTGCTTAAAAAAAGGGAAGCAAATTCTGGGTTTGCCAGTCCCCAGATATTCTGGTAACGAGGTTCTGCATCCCAAGAGCACTGAGAGCAAAATATTTTATATAAAGCAAAAAAGCATAAAAATCTGCCTACAGAACAGAGACTTTTTTGAAGTGGTGCTCAGAGACATGGCCACTGTTCACCCAAATTTGGTGTGATTACTGCAGCAGAACGGTTTCAAGCTAATAATCACTCTGACTGGAACAGCCAATGAACAGCTTAATTCATACAGCTCAAAAGGTCACAGATCACAGCTACAGTAACATTGATTTATACCATATGCAAACAACATGGAACAATAGTTAAAACTTATTGACACGAGGAAAATAAATATGGAAGCTAAACAAACACATGAATTAGGAGAGAGAATCACTCACATGCTTGTTAGTGACCTAGAAAAACAAAGAAGCATCATGCTAAATAAATTTGCACACAACACAAAATAGGCACCCCAAGTTTGAAGGCTTATTTGAAGACAGGAGCTTCTTAAAATGAAGGCCAAGATGGAATTCTGGCATGACACCACTGTTCCATCCCTCTTGTGCTACAGTACATATGAACTATTTTAACTGGCTGTTCCCTTCTCCCACATATTCTGCAGTGGCTTTAGACACAGTTTAAGAGTCAGGCTGGTTTAGCTCACTGATCCAAAAATTAAATAATCATTCAACCCCAAGTTTCGGCCTCCATTGCCCACGAGTTCAACACCTGATTGTGTTTGCAGTGCAGCCACACATTTAACAGCACTGATGCTGAAGCCATGAAATTGCCCTCTTTAAAATGCTCCAATTAATTCCAAATCGTGAAAGAACCAGAAATAACTTTGGGAAAAGCTCAGCAGAACAATGGCGTGAAAACAACCACCCCCAAGAAACTGGCTGCAAGAAATGAAGCACAACAGCTTATTTTAGTCATATTTTATCCTTCAAAACAGAGAATGGATGTGGTTCTAATAATTCTGGTTATTTTTAGGATGCTGTTTTTCCTCCTCACACCATTCAGTCCTCTGCTATTTCTGTTACAACTGGAGATGCCTTCCATTTTTGCCATTATGGTGCAAACCTCAGCAGCTTTGGAATGGCCATCAACACCCTACTTAAGGAACAGAATTCCGTGTGTTTGGATAGCTGGGTGTGTGAAATATAAGCTGCTAGAAACACACACAAAGTCAATTAAGTGGGTCTCTAATGAGCTCAGTAAATACCACTTAGTTGGCCTTACTTGGTGTGTGAAGAGATGGAGCATCTCCCAGCTTCCAACACAACCATGATGACCAGCACACAGAATTCTGTTTCTAGTGAGTTATGCCAAAATTGCACTTTCCCATCATAAATAGGATGCCCCAGAACCACTGCTGCTCTGAACTAACTCAGGAGCAACATCCTCTCTGCACAGCCTGACAACTCTGCTGCCCCACGGCTCCAGCCCACAGCCACACCAACTGACACATGCAAAAATGCAGCTTTTTGGAGGGTTCATGGCTACACAGGGCTGCCAAAAATCCAAAAGGAGCATTACTACACGAAGGAATTATCCACCCAGTCCATGTCATTCATCTCCTGCACAAAAACTTCCACTCCTCCCACGAGAGGGGTGTTTTTAGAAAAGGAACACATTTTAATTTTAAAACCTCCCCTGCACTGCAGCATCAGTGTAAAACCCTCTCTGGAACAGCGTGTGAACAATGGACACACTTCCTCAGCTCCCACTTTCCAGCTAAATATTAAAATCTTACCATCAGAAATGTACCAGAGTAGGAAGGGTTCTCTCACAGTCTTTACAAGAAATACTCTTATTTTTCTGTGTTTCAGATGAAATGATATCCTGGTTAATATCCTGGCAGGATGTGGTGTCTATGCTCAGTCCCACTCTAAGCGAGAAGTGCTCATCTCTCAAGTTCTCACAGAGAATCCTGTTAAGCTCCAAATTAGGATATGAATTAAAAACCAGCATTTCAATGACAGAAAAAATTCACTTACATTGACCAAGCCAAAATAATGCTCATTCACAGGGAACTGCTCAGGACCAATCTCTTTCTCCAAAGCAGAGGCATTGGCGCCCTACAAAAAACAATGTTTATGTTAGAGAAAATACAAATTTCCTAAAAAATCCCAAAGATTAGGAAATCATTTACTTCCATTGAAAATCAGCACCTCATGTTTGCTGTTTTTCAGAATTAAATATAATGCTTTATTATCCTAAATGTACCAACAGCAACTTAATTTAGCCAAGAATGCTCTGTAAAAATAAATTCATCCTGTATTTTTCTACCTTTCTGTTGCAAAATACTATGGACAAGTGAAGCGTGATTACAAACCCCCAAAAGAATGGAAATAAGAGTTTTATCAGGGTCTCAGATCACCTGAAAGTGAAAAACTTTGGCTTTGCTACCTTTAATTTCAGGGTGATGTATTAAGCTCACAGTGCATTTTGACACCTCCTTGAGTTTCCAGCAGTACAACGAGGATGGAATTTGCTGGTTTAGATACAACTGAAAAACACCACATAAAGCAACAACCAAAGCATTCCAATGGCTGATTTTGAATTTTAACTTGGTCCACTTTATATTCAAAGTGGTTTATGCATCTCTTTCTGTTTTCAAACCACCAACACCTTATGGAAGGGAATACTTTGGGATTTGGTGCCTTCCCTCATCCCTCTCCATCCTGTTCTTTAATGTTTCTTGCTGATGCTCCCACAATCTTGCTGAGCTCATTTGATGCAGCATCCAAACACTTTGGATTCCTAATTCTGTTCTAAATATCTAAGTCACCCTAACCTTGTCCACGCAGAAATCCTCCTGCACAGGTGAGCCACCTTCAGACACCTCAGAAAGGCATTAAACTAAAAATTACAGTCCAGCAAAACTCAATGAGTTTATTCCCCTGAAGCTACCAATGCTTTTTAATCTCTGAGCAAACATTTTAATCATCTCCCTATTAATACAAACCACAAGTAGAGACTGTAAGGACAGTTCCATCCAGACTGGCTTTAACAGAGCAATAACTAAAAACTTCCTAAAAAGCCAGGAGAGAAACCAAGAAATAATCTGCTCTAACAGTTGTAGTTGGATGTTCCCCATCAGATTTACAGTGAGTTCCATTTCCCAAAGCAGATAAAACGAGGCAGGCTCAGAATTAGGTGCTACAAACCCCACAAGGCATTCCCAGGGTGCTGACAGATTTACAAGCAGAGCTCTGCTCAAGCAGCAACCACACTCAACTTTTTTGAGGCATCAGTGCCAGCTCAGGCAGCTCCTTTCATTTGTTTCCCTGCAGCCATTCCCTGCTTCCAAGGAGCTCTTTTTCCCTCCACCATCTCCCCCCCAAAAAACCCAAATAAAACCTAAAGAAAAAGGAGAACCATCAGCAAGGAGGATCTGCTGACAGGGGTCTCTCCGAGGGCCACCTCAGCTCTTCACTTCCACTGCTCTGAGCTGGCTTTGGGAAATGGTGGAATAGGAGATGATCATCCAAATTCCATGGAAATGCACGAGAGGTGAAAATTCCAGAATTTTCAGCCTGGAAATCAGAACCGGCTCCTGCTGAGGTTGTTTTGCTTTTACATGCTGCATGTTTGGAGATGAGGAAAGGAGGATTTGTAAATCCTGCCAGCCTGTGAAGTTCAGTTGCAATGTCTCTGGAGTTCCCTTGCCCCCTCCATGATCCCCAATATTAAATTAGGGAAACGCTGGAGAAAAGCCCATTAAAGGAGGGACCAAACCCCACAAAACCAGGGAAACCTGACAGCCCAAATGCTCCAGTTGGAAAGCAACACACGGAATAAATACCTGAACAAAGAAATAAAACCATAAGAATTGTCATTTTTAATAAAACTATGCTAGAAAGATTTTAATAACCTACCATAAACCAGGGTTGTCAACCAAGCCACCAACTTGTATCCCACTTGTACCTCTCCATTTAACCTGCCAAGCTACAGGTGGGTTTTTTCCAAGTGTTTCCTTGCCCAAACTTTATAAATTTTGGTAAATGAAGTGCAGAGGCAATTTAAAAATTAAGGTTTCCCTAATAAGTTAAATTATATTTAATGTATTATTTACAATTGAAGTTGCAGATGGCCTCATCCCTGAAGTGTTCAAGGCCAGGCTGGAGCAGCCTGGGATAGTGGAAGGTGTCCCTGCCTGTGGAAAGCTTTAAGGTCCCTTCCAACCCAAACCATTCTGGGATTCTGTGATGATTCTAAAGTTTCTTGCCAGAGAACATTTTGAATTCATAAAATCATAAAAAACCCAAAACAGGACTCAAAGCAATTAGGGGAGGAATCAAAAAAATTCACAGATTAATCATAAATAGTTCTGAAGATGCAAACTTGCAAATTAAACACTGAAGAAGCTCCAGGAAATGCAATGCCCGGAATTCCATGGAAAAATAACTTCCTTGCAGAAGCACAGCTGATTCACCACAGAGTCAATGTCCAGGAGAACTGCACTAAACAAGGCAACAAGGATACAGCAGGGGGAAAAATCCACTTCATGGGGAGGGCACCACTCGGCCTCGGTCACGTTTTGGGGTAAGGTCCAGAACTGCAGCCAAAGTTCAGCTCCTCCCCATCAGGGATCTCTGCAACTCAATTAGCAATTAGCCAATTAACCCAGTGCAGATGGAATCTGGTCCAGCCTGCTCCAATGAGGCCTAAGAAGAGGTCTATGGTCACGCTGAAAGGTGTTCCACACCTTTTCCCACCCCAGCCAAGAGGTTTTTCCATCTGCCACAGCTCACAGGAATATCTGCTCACCAGAAACAACCCACACTTCAGCATTCTGGAAACATAAAAGCCCCATCTTGCCTAGAATTAAAAATCTAACTGAAGTGGCAAGTGTCCATAGCATGGGAATTTATATTATTACATGGGGAATTAAGAAATGCATCTCTTTGGGGTGCCACAGCCAAAGTGTTCTGCATCTTGTGGTTCTTTGCACATCTAAAACCATAAGAAAATCAATATGGCTTTGCTAAACTACGTCACATATTGTGGGAACAACAAGAAATGCCACGAAAAAAATCCCTTGTCCATAGCAGTTGAGTTTGCTTGGCACAGAACAGCTAAGCAAACACTAAAAACCAAAATACAGCTGAACAGAAAGATTAAAGCAGGAGATTAGAACTGACTTCTCATTGCTAGTGCCAGGCAAATAAATACACATTTTAACAACCCCAGAAGTACATCCTTGACTTGTGTGAGGTCCACGGAAATGCTCCCAAGGAACTGTTCTGCCGCTCTGCTTCAGAACCATCTGTGAGCAGGGATAAACCCAGATTTATACAGCACACGATTCTCCAAGGAGGAAAACCTCCCCCTAATTTAACTACGTGGTAATAGTGATTTACTTACATAATGAGATGTGAATTTAGCCCTTTCCTGTTGGTGGGGGAGGTGACAACGGAAGTTTCAGCACTTGCAAGCAGGATTTTTAAATTTCTGGAAATTCCTGGGACTTCAAGTGTTGTCTCAGAGCTCCTCTTTTCTGCTCACACCCCCACTCACAGAGCTGGCTGTGCTTCCACAGGTCTGGAATTATCAGTCAACCAGGAAAATGAAAAACTGCCTGGCCCATCTCAACTATCACCACCTCAGGCAAGAATACACACAGCTAAAAATGGCCAAGAAAACTCCAAAAAAAAAACAACAATAAAATATTCCCTGTCACAGCTGCAGTCATTTTACTTAATGCATTATCAGCTAATTAAAAAAACAGTCTATCCAAGGACATTTGTGCTCATTGAAAAGACAAAGAACACCCTTAAATAAATCTAATATACCAAATTTTAAAGTATCAAACAACAGCACGGGGAATTGTTATTATTCAAGTTTTCCTCACTTTTTCATACCAACACAGTGAGGGACATCACACCAATATCTTGATTTAAAAATTTAAGAAAAGGCTGGATGTGGCCCTCAGGGGTCTGGGCTGGTGACCAGGTGGGGATTGTCAAGTTGGACTCCATGATCCTGGAGGTCTTTTCCAACCTAAATGATTCTGGGATTCTATTCCATGCTCAGATCTGCATGAGCTATAGAGAAAACAGGATGGGGTAAACTAATATTTACCCAAAGAACACCCAAGGCAGGTTTTGTTGAATTTTTTAAAGCAAAAAGGGATGTGAAAAGAGCAGTTTCAAAACCCCTTACCTGAGGGAGCTGTCTAACCAAGCTCTACTGAGGCAGTGACCCCACAGTATTCCTGAAATTTTAACTGAATAACCCATCAAAACCAGAAGAGAGATCTATCAACTCTTCCAGCTTGTGAGCTGTGAGTGATTTTTGCTCAGTAGAGAAGTCTTAAAGATTTATTTCCAGTTCAATGCAACAAGCAAGTGGAATAAATAGTAGTAGACTCCTGTTTCGTAGCCAGTGGTAACTCACTGCAGCACCAAAAGGAGATCCCAGACAAGGATAATTAGGCCCCACTGGCTCTTTTTAGCAATAAAAAAATCCTATTCCTGCAAAGAAAATGAGTATTTTGCATAGCCTAGATGTAATTGATTTCAGAAACTGGAAATGTATCAAGTTTCCAGGGGCTTTGATACTTGATGACCTTAAACTTACTTGGTTTGTAATTATTCTTACAGACAAAAGGCTCATAGGTTGCATTCACTTATCTGACAGGAATCAGAAAGGAAGAAGAGTGCTCAGTTTTCTCTGCATTCTATTTAATGAGCTTTATGGTAGAAATGAGAATAAGGCTCTGAGCTGAAGAGTTTTTGTGAAGCTGTGGATGAACCAAAGCTGGGAGTGATCAGTAACAACCACACAGCTCAGAACGGGAGCTGCTGTCAGCTGAGAATTCCACATTTCCAGCGCCCCCGTGGTTCCTGCTTCAAGTTACAGCCTTTTCCCTTCTCAGCAATATGAGTTTTACTAAGTTCCAGTGAAATCCTGATCCACCACAAACCCTGGCTGAGAATTAGTGGGTTGTTGTTACAGACTACCCAATTTTTTACCCTGAACGAACACCTTCCCGCTGGGATGGAATTCACATTTCCATTCCCAAAAACCTGCTTTCTGCTGCTCTGGAGGGAACTCTGCACACGAGGGGAGGGAGAAGGAAGGGTGTGAGGAGACCTTCTGAGCATGGAGCAGCTGCTGCTGCAGCTCCAGGAAAAAAAAGGATCAAAATTAGCCCAGCTCTGGGTCAGGATCCTCACTGTTATTGTGAGCTCTTGTCAAAATAATCAGGTCAGTGCTGTGCTGCCGCTCAGCAAACAGTGAGCACAGGGGCACTGCAGCTGGAAAATGAGGGAAAAACCCACAAAGCAGGGAAAGAGGCATGAGTGGGGAGATGCCACTGCCCTGAGAGTTCATGGCATTCACCCCTGACGGGTTCTGAGGGGCTCTAATTACACAGGCTTTGAACTGCCAGAGGGTTTAGAACCATTCCATAACCATCACTAGCTCAAGAGAATGACAAGAAATACTCCAGATTTCTTTGGTGTCATTGACAGACGCAGAAATTTAGAAACACTTGTCAAACAAATGCTTCATGAGGTTTTAATTTAATTTTTTTTTAACAGGGATGAAGCAGCTGCTTGAAGTACAAGGGAATTCACTACAACGGTGAAGTCCTTCTCAACTTTTCAAAAATACAACTACAAACTTATAGTTTGGTCTTTTTCAATTCTAATCCTGCCAAAATCTACAAGAAGTCAATTTTATTTTTTGTTTAAGTTTGCTGTGCTTATTTAGGGGCACTCCACCACTTTAGATGGATACAGATTATATATAGCCCAATAGATGCTCCATTTACAGTTCATTTGTGGACAGTGGTAGATTGTCAGAAGAGAATTCTTAAAACCTGGATGTGTCTCCCAAAATTTCAGGAGAATTCCTATCTGTTTGTTGCATCCTGTTGAAGCTATAGTTCCCTATGCTTGCCTAAACCCTTCAGCTGCTTTAGGCCTGTCTAAAATACACCCAAGACTAATTAATTCCATTAGTTCACTTTTAACAATCAGTTAATTTAAAGCCCTCTCCATACAGCCCATGAAATTTGGAAGATTCAGCCATCTTTAAGGGTAATTACTATTTTTTTAGCTCAGTACAAAATACTAATTTCCTGATTTTTATGCATTTCTCTCTTTGCAATCCATCTAATTCAGTTCAAATGAAGGAATTAAAGCCTCGTAACTCAGGGTGTCTCTAACCTTTCACTGCACACCCAGAAGCTGTGTAGCATCACTGGGGTAACAGCCTGCTGAAAGAAAATCCCTGAGGATATTCTGGCTTGGACTCCTCACCATCCTAACTCCTGGACTGGAACCAGTTGCTTCCCCCTGAGCACCTGCCTGCAAAAGACATTTCCCTTTAAAGAAAGGCAAAAAAAGGGAAAAATGCCTAAAGGATTTCAGTGTCCAGAACACGCCTGGTGCACAAGTCTTGCTCTCTAATTACTCACTGGACTGTTTCCTTTTAACAAATGGAGAGTAGGAGAAGATTTAGCATTTTAAAAAAGCTGGGAAGCAGCTTTCAGGTTGTGCAGAAAAGGTTTCAAGGGACACCATCGTGCAGCACTCCAGATTAGAGGAGCTGCTTAAACCCAGTGCTGAGGAGTTGTTTTAAGAGTGAATAAACAAATCAAAACAAAATGGGGAAAAAAAAAAAGAACAAGTAGGCCAAGCCAGAGCTACTTCAAACCTTTCAGGAAAGAAATCTGCATGAGCTGATGCAGAGTCTGCCTGCACTTGCTGTATTTGCTGGGATAATAGTTCCAGCTTCAGGACTATTAAAGTCACCCTGGGGGGAAGTGGAAACGGAGCAGATTGGGGTTGTATTGCTGCAAGTTTATAGAACACACTGTCACGGTTCTCTAAACACAGATTAGATGATGCTTTCCCCATCCTTTAAAACTCCTTGGCTGTGGAGCACTGAAGTCAGATAAAAAGAGTTGTCAGCTCGGGGTTTGAAAGGATTAATTTTCATGTATCCAGGAAGGCTGTCGTTCCAGGCATAACGAATTACTGTAAATTGAGCCTTGGATTGCAGCACTTTGCCTGCATAAGCACTCCAACCAAACTGATAATCTTGAAAGGAGCAGGTAGAGCAGTGTCACAGACTTTCCAAGGCTCCACGCTTCCAAATGCCACGGAATCTTCCTCCTGGAAAGGCTGTGCCCACTTCCAGGAGGGAGGAAGGCTCACAGAGCACCCTGACTGCTGCCATGTCACCCAGAGAAACTCGAAAGTTCTGTATTTCAGAAGAAATTTACTCCTAGGAAGCCTTAATTGGAGTGGTTTTAAATAAATGAATGCAGGCTGCTGTGTAAACTCTTCCAAGCACGTTTATTCCACGAGGAGCTAGTCCTGCAAGGTCCTCAGGATCCACTTCTCCCAAAGGCAAAGCAGGGCACACACCTTGTGAAACCCTCTCATTTCATGCTCTTAAATTAGATAGCAAAGCTGGGCTCCAGCGAAAAGAACAAGTGGAAAGGATGCTGGAGAAAGGGCAGGAAAACCAGATCCACTGCTCAGCACCGACCTTTGTCAGCAGCTCATTCCCCCCCTCAGCCACTGCCTCCCACATC
>VZRQ01004567.1:629692-684243 GCA_013397975.1 Machaerirhynchus nigripectus | reverse complement strand
AGCCTCCTCAGCCACTGCCTCCCACATCACCACCCTTCCCAGTTCATCCCAGTCCATCCAAGCCTCCTCAGCCACTGCCTCCAACATCAACACCCTTCCCAGTTCATCCACCTGATTTCTCCACCCCCAAGATTCCTCCTGACCTTGGGCTTCTCCCCATGACCCAGTAACACACATAAGAGTGGATGCTTTGCCAGCACAGCTCTCAGAGATTCCACAGCTCTCTGGGCCTCTAAAAGAACAAACACAAACAGATCCCAGCTGTGCAAGGCCCAGTGTTTACCAGCATTGTTCTTTTGTGAGCTGGCAGCAGGATTTTATCAGGAGCCCCACACATCAAACAGTGCAGGGACAATGCTGTGGAAAGTGAGGAAGTGGATGCTGAGGCAAGGCAAAGCCAAACACTACGGATTTATAAATAGGTTTATATTTAATTTATAAATAGGTTGGAACTTCAGACATTACACAGACACAGAGCAGTAAAGTTCAGCTGTGGGGCCAATCACTGGGTCTGAATGGGGAAATATATTCACAACTCAGGTTAAGTGGATAAATCATGGAATGTGTTGGGTTGGAAGGGACCTTAGAGCTCATCCAGTGCCAACCCCTGCCATGGGCAGGGACACCTTCCACTATCCCAGGGTGCTCCAAGGCCCATCCAGCCTGGCCTTGGACACTTCCAGGGGCAGCCACAGCTTCTCTGGGCAACCTGTGCCAGGGCCTCCCACCCTTATTGGAAAAAATTCCTTCCTTTCTAGTCTAAATCGACCCACTTTTAGTTTAAAACCATTCCCTCTCATCCTTTCACAACGAAGTTTATCCCCATCTGTTTTACAAGCCTGCTTTAAGTACCCACTATAAAAGGAGCTGAAAATATAAAATACAACACAGAAACAAACCACAGTGATCTACAGTGCTGCCCTTTATTTTGGCAGCAAGTGTAGGAATCCCCCAAACTGACATCTGCTGCAGCAAGCACTGAAAGCCATTTCTTTTTTAATAGCAACAAGACAGGGAGTGATGTGCATGTAAACAGATGAATCCAAGGCAATAAAAGCACTGGCTCTAAATTCCTAATTAAAGAACCAAACAAGAGAGATTCAGTAACACAAAACACCTCTTGAAAAAGCTGCACTGTGGTTTTTTAGCATCTTTCCCCAGGTATTTACACTTCAGTTTTAAATTGTAGCAGCTCTGAAGTCCTCTAATATAATCTGTGTCTACTTTGAACAAATGAACCGTGTAGTGCCCCGTTTCCTCAGCTCCACGGCACGACACAGCTGGGATCTCCCACCATCTCTCATTTTCCTGAGGACAATCAAAGCATGACAATTTAAAAGTTTATAGACAATCAAAGCAGACACCAGAACAGCAGGAAAGCTCATTTATGTGTTCAGGACTCCTGTAAAATCCTAAAGCTTGTTCCAGTGGTCCACCTGAACTGCAGCCTGGCTTTGTTTCCAGCCCCAAACTGTCAGAAGCCCCAAACCTGAAGAATGAACACCCACCACACACAGCATTAAACCAGAGTACAACTTGTGGGAAAACCTTGAAGTGACCTCCTCCCCGTTTTCCAAAGGGTTATGTATTTCATTCCCCTCTACAACAATTATTCTCAGTTATTCTCAGGCTGGGTTTTAAGTGCAAAGATGAACATTTTGCTTCTTTCAGCTTAACAAGTCAGCCAAGAAGCAGAGCGCTGCTGGAGACAGAAATCTGCTTAGCCAGCTCTACCTCTACCCCCCTTTCAATGACAAAAATAAATGCTATAAATGTTAATTCTCTGATAAAGCTAAACCAAAGTCCTCCAGCTACAGGTGACAGCAGTGTGGTGACATTACACACCAGGGATGCCGCCACAGCCCTGCTTGAGCTGCCTGGTGTAAATTATTCAGGTGGCAAATGGAAATGTGGGACTTGGAAATGCTGCAGCCACCTCCCTTCCAGCACTGAAGTCAATAATTACACCCTGATTCAGAGTACATAAGGCTACCCCCAATTTGTATCCTGGATTGGAGTTCTTCAGGCGTGTCCTACTGGTTTCACAAACAATTAGAGATGAATCTAGAGGAAGTGGCTCTAATTGCCTACAAGAAATGATACTGTGCTCACAGCTTACTGCAGACTTCTCACAAGCTGCCAGAGAGGGAAAGCCCAGCTCTGTGCTTTGCACCTTGCTCCATTCTCTAGAAGTTCTGGTCTCCTTCTCCAAAAGTTCTGTCAATTCAACAAAACCCCCGAGTCCTGACTCAAAAACTCAGTTCTACAGCTGTCTCAGAGCACAGAGAACACACCCTGGGTCGGAGGATGCAGTCAGACCCGTGGAACTCAGCCCTCCTCACTCTGTCTCCTCAGCCAGGAGAGGATTCCCACCTGCCCATGACCACAATTCACCCCAGAACCACGGATCCCTCTTTAAACGCTGCTGAAACAGCAACTGCAGATTTGTTAATGTAAAATGCCTCAGCAGTGCTCTCTGGTTCCACTTCCCTCAGTTCTGCACTTGCTTGCAAACAGAAGGAAAAGCTTCCAGAGGTAAAGGTAAGGGCTGGGACACAAAACTGGTGGCAGGGAAGCAGAGTTGGGTCAGTGGCTCCTGGCCACGGATGTGTTTTCCATGTGCTGTCAGCAGCCTCCCCAAGCAATGAATCACATCCAAATGAAGCCCTGCTCCCCTCCCAGCTCCCAGTCCCTGCCAGGCTGGAGCTGCCACAGGAACGTTGTGAAATCCCGGGAAAGGGCTGGTGCTCACACCAGCCTGAGGCACAGCAGGGCTGATCCACACCCAAACACGGGCAAGTTGTTTTGGGGAGGGGGAGATGCTTCAAGTCAAACCTCATTACTGGCTGCTAATGAGCTCAGGCTCTGAAATTAATTTTTAAGGAGATACTGGAGAGGAATGGAGTGTCTGAGAAGCAAAGTCAGGAAGACCAGTCCCTGTGATGTCTGATAATGTCACAAACCTGGGTTTCACTTTTCCAGCCATCATGATGATTGGAAATGCTGGTAAAAATTACATATTTTACTAAAAAAAAATAAGTAAAGTCCTGTACAATCACTGCAGATTACCCTAATCCTGAAGAAAGCAGTTCCCAAAGGGACTTTGTTCATGTATTTCAATGTTTTTATAAAGAAGGCTCAGGTTTTTCATATTCCTTTAGACAAAGCAAACAGTACTTTTACTTGCTGGACATGCAAATAAACTCATCCAGTTTTAAAATCCACCACTCAGACCTTAATTTCCTGGCTGGCTGAAGGAAGAAATGTTAATATTGACAGTAAGTTTAGCCAAGCTACACATGCACCTAAACCCCTGATGCTGACAGACTGCACAGCCTTTGATTAAATGACTAATTAAGGAGTTTGGAAGCCAATTTCATGCAATTAATTAGTGCTACCAGCACTGCTCTACAGTTTCTGCACAGAACTGAAACAGCAAATCCTCCACTTGAAGCACAGTGAGGAGAATTTGCTTCCCCAGAGCTGCAACATGGGGAAGTTTCTTGGAAAAGAACACCCCGAGTACTTCAGGAGGGGATCTGGGAGGCAACAAGCACCTGCCCAGCCTCCATCCACCATCCCAACCAAAACCCAGGCAAGCGCAGGAGCAAAATTGAATCCAAGGCTGGGGAGGTTTAGCCAGAGTCTCTGATAACCAACCCCACTGGGATGTGCTCAGGTTTGGCTGCACAGTCCCAGGGAAAGGCACTGCCTTCCGTCTGCCCTCCCCGACTGAGGCTCAGTCAGCTGATCTCAGGAACCCATCCAAAATATTCCGTGGATTGAGTCAATCTCTTGCCTCTGGAGTGCAGAACTCCACAGCAAAGTCATGACTCACCTCTCACGGCCTTAATCTCACCTGTGTCTGTGATGGGCAATCGAAAAATACAGATTATGTTGGAAAAAAACCAACCATTCAGTGAGATTAGGGAAGGATAAAGTCCTGGGAATTCTTCTCCCAGAGATTTTCAGTGAGGTCTCCATGGGCAGGGATTTGAAAAGATGAATGTCTCGTGTTAGAGGTGTTGCTGTGAAACTGCAAACACCCAGTTTGTACTGGGTTCAGTTCAGCTGGGCCTGGAGTTAAACTGGGAGTCAGCATGGAAAAGGAAGAGGCAAATCCTGTTCCTTTTGCACACAGGTGAAAACAGACCCAGTAAATTGGTGTGCAACAGTCCCTGCTACGATTGCAGAGAGGAGATGGAAAACTGCCCTTGGAGCAACGAAAACCTGGGACTGTGAGAACCAAACTGCTCAGAGTGGGCACCCCCAGCCCGATCCTCTGCTGGATCTGAGGAATTCAACCCCTCTCAGAGCTCACACCGAGGGAACTCCTCACGGAAGGTTCTCTGGGCGCTGCTTTTGGGGCTTCACTGACAGCCTGCAATATTTTCCTGTGAGTCAGCTGTGCTCCAGCGCCAGCCCAACCACTTGCTGGGCTCTATTTACACAGCAGCGTAACTTCATTAAAAATTCTGCATAATCATGCAATTACCCGCCTGCTTCCTTCCCTGGCAGCAGGGACGATCCCTGTTACATGCATCCACGTGGAACGATTGCGGAGCTTTGATAAACGAGCAGAACAACCTTCAAAACGAACTTCGTTATCACAACAACCGACTACGACCTGAGCGCAAGGACAATCAGCGCTCGATAATTCCTTTTCTCTCCGAAAAGCAGCACCCACCTGCCCGGAAAACATTTCAGGGCACAGGCGGCAGCAGACACACCCACCGGGAGCGCCGAGTTCGCATTTCTGCGGAGCCTCCCGACACCTTTCCCACCGGGATTTCAGCCCGATTATCCCAACCCCCTGCGAGCCCCGGCCAGGCTGGCACCCCGCGCCCAGCCCGGCCGCGGCTCCCCGCGCTCCCCTCGCCCTTCCCCGGCACAGCCGCTCCGCCCCGGCCCCCTCAGACACCCGGTGCCGGCGCAGGCGGCGGGGCCTCCCGCAGCGATGGNCCCCTCAGGGGCGGCCGTGCGAGGCCGGGCGGCCGCGAGGGCTCTCACCATGGTACAGACGGCGGCGAGTCTCCGCACCGTCACCAGCGCCTCCATCCGCCCCCGGCCGCCGCCATCTTGGGCCGCGATAATCATGCAATTATGCGCACCTGCAAACCGGCCCGGCCCGTGCGCCGCCGAAAAGGCGCCGCCCGCGCCGCGCAACGACCGTTCCGAGGCGTTCTTGGCCCGGGAGCACAGGGCTGGGAAACGGGATCGGGATAGGGATCGGGATAGGGAACGGGACCGGGATAGGGATAGGGATAGGGATGATGGGGATTATAGGGATAGGGAGCGGGAGAGGGAACGGGACCAGGATGGGGAACGGGACAGGGAATGGGAACGGGATCGGGATAAGGATCGGGATAGGGATAGAGAACGGGACCGGGATAGGGAACGGGATCGGGATGGGGGACGAGACTGGGAATGGGAACGGGATGGGGAAAGGGACCGGCATGGGGGACGAGACCGGGATAGGGAACGGGACCGGGATAGGGAACGGGACCAGGATGGGGAACGGGACAGGGAATGGGAACGGGATCGGGATAAGGAACGGGATAGGGATAGAGAACGGGACCGGGATAGGGAACGGGATCGGGATGGGGGACGAGACTGGGAGTGGGAGCGGGATGGGGAGNGAACGGGATCGGGATGGGGGACGAGACTGGGAATGGGAACGGGATGGGGAAAGGGACCGGCATGGGGGACGAGACCGGGATAGGGAACGGGACCGGGATGGGGGACGGGACCGGGATGGGGAACGGGACCGGGATGGGGAACGGGACCGGGATGGGGCACACTGTGGGATGGGGACCAGCCCCTGGATGTAGGGCCCCGCGGGAGCCCTGGACCCGGGAGCCCTGGGACGTGGGGCGGGATGCGGGGCACTGCGGGACCCCGCGGTCCAAGGGTCGGCAGAGCGCTGAGGCAGCGTGGATCCCCTGCGGGCACCCCAAGTGGCAAGAAGCGCTTCCAGTGGGCACTGGAACAGCTCCCGGGGAACGGGCACGGCCCCAAGGCTGCCAGAGCCCCACGGGTGTCCAGCCGGGAAGGATCCCATCCTCTCCTTATTAACCACTGCTGGCAGCGCTGGTGAGGGTGGCTGGGAGCTCCCTGCTCGCTGTTTCCAGCCCTGACCTTGTGGGAATATCCGCGGGGAAGGGAGAAGGGTTCCGTTTCCAAAGCAGAAACGTTTTGATGAGGCCAAGATGTTTCCATCCTGTCTGAGCTGCTCGCCCGCAGCGATGTTCCCGTGCACACGTTGGACTTTCCACATCACCTACTCCAGGCTCCCCAGGCACAGGCTCTGGGAACACAAAAAACCCCCATCCTTACGAAATATCCCAAAAGTGAAAAGGGCCACGCGCTCCTCAGAGGGTTGCCTTGAACGGCAGTGCTTCAAAATTAGGGACAGGAAATGCAGAAATAGTGGGATCTGCACAGTGTTTGGGCAGATTGAAGCACACATTTAAATGTTCATCTCCCTCACATCCCAGAATAGAATCAGAGATGATCTATCACAGCTGTCGCAGCAGTGTCTGAGGACATCTCCTTGCCCTTTGGCCTCAGGATCAGAACAGCTTGGTGCTGAGTAGAATGATGGGGCTAAAATTGTGCTCTTGTCCCCAGATGTCTTCAGAGGTCACTGCTGGAGCACGGAGATGCACTTTTAGTTCATTTAAACTCAGCAAGGTGGAATTCTGAGCACACAAAGGCCGGTTCCTCGAGCACACCACGCTCCTTTCTGCTCCTTTCTGCTCCTTTCTGCTCCTTTCTGCTCCTTTCTCGTCTCCTCCTCTTTGGCCTTTCCCAGCTTTGAGGTGTTCGGTCACTGGGAGCAGAAGGGTGGTTAAAAGCCAGTTTCTGTGGAGTGCAGTGTGAGAAGTGCCCTTTGGGCCCCACGTTTGCAACAAAGAGGGGCAGAGAGAGCTGCAGGTGTCGATGTGCTCCTGGCTGGAGTCAGTTCAGGGATGGGTGTGCACGAGCCACCAGCCTCAAGCTTTGTCTCAGCATCTGCCACAGCCCCTGGCCCTTCCCCACAGCCACATTTCCCATCTCTGCTCAGAAAAGAGCCCTGTTTCCCCTTCCAAGTCCCCCTAACACCAATTTCCTCTATGAAAGATGGAGCAGAGGCAAACAGAACGGTCACAAATGGACTTCTGGAGGAAAAATTATTTCTGCCAGTGCTAGGCAGAAGGAGAAACGTTTTCCCAACATGCTGGGATCTCAGCAAGGTCTCTCTGGCCCTGCTCATCTCTTACTCCTTTTGTACATTGCGTGAGGAGTAATCACAACCAGTTTTAAAGCACTCTGACATCCTCCTGTGACAGGCACTGTGGTCACGGCAAATATTTTTATTTTTAGCAGGCTTTGACTCTGAAGATGTCTAGGAGGGCCAACAACAATATAAATAGAAAATCTCATAACAAACAGAGCCAAAAGCAACACAGAGCAGTAAATAAATCTGTACAAAGTTTGGTGTGGAAATAACAATCTCTGTGCACCGTGCAAAGGCACAGATCTTTGCATGAGCAGCCCAAGGAGTGGTAAAGTGAAACCTCCAGAACCATCCAAATGTTTCCCAAGTCGCTCTCGGCTTTGCAAACATTCCCCCTCTAAGTTAAGCTATTGTTTTTCCAAGAGAATTTGAATTTAAAACATTGGTTTCTTCGCTAAATATAAGTCCATTGTGCACAAACAATGAAGATCTCCTCTAAAAACAATTGTTCTTCTGCATGCCAAGGGTTGTACAGTCTCAGAGAGTGGGAATCCTTCTGCGGGGCTTCACTCGGGGAAAAGGCTCTTCTGGCAATCCAGAAAATCAGCTAAGGAGCACGTTTGAAACCTCAGGGTGTGATTCTGTATTTCACTTGAATCCTTTCAGAATCAGAGCCCGAACGTTAAGAGGAGGGGGGAGCTTGAGAAGAGATGGAACACTTTGGGAGAAGGCGCTGCTGTTTTATTTTTGCTGAAACCTCTTCTCTCTGCACAGAGCTTCCTGCACGCAGTGGAACGAGCTCTGGGGAGAGGCACAAGAAGCCTGGGCTGGTGCAGAAGAAATCCAGCGTGAAGCATATTAGCAAAGGAACTGGAGCTCCACTGGTCTGCTTCCAGCATGCAGCCTAAAGCTGCTTCCACGTTTGTTTGAAGCAACCAGAAGCCCTCAGAGCTGCCAAAAAGCAGCAGCTCAACATTTCCTCCACCACTGCTGTCTCATTCCTGCCCCCACACGTCCCCTCTCCCGTGTCAGCAGCAGACCCACCCCTGCAAGCGCATGGGAAGCAGCTTCCCTGTCCCTCCTCCCATGCCCGTGCTCGTGGCTCCTGATTTTCGAGTGCCACATCCAAGCTCAGCATCATTTGAGCACAGTTTGCATTCTTTTCGTCTGCCTCACATTTATCCAGCCCAAAGCTCACCCTCCAGCTTCGTGTGCCTCCGACTGACTCCCTTTTGTGTTCCTCAGCACCACATTTGGTCACCCGAAATAATTTTAACTTCTTTTTTTCAGTTGGATGCACCTCCCTCTCGGAGCAAGCCAGCAGAGCTGTTTTCTCCCAGAAACGTCTTTGCTCATATAGAATATTTTTCATGATCTTTCTGAATTTATCTGGCTTTTTTTTTTTCCCTGGGCTGGAGCTCTTCTGGCCACCTAGGAGCTGACAGATCTATGGCTGTTTGGTTTTGGAGGAGGACTGTCGTGATGAATGTTTTTATATTACTCACGAACATATGCTTTTAATAGCAAATGGTAACAAAGGTCCCAGCACTCAGAGAGGCAGACAGTGACTTAGTGCTGCTAACTAATCCCGAATTTATCCCTGTCCAGCTCAATAACACATTTCAAAGTGCTGCCCTATTCATTGACCGCAAGATTTCGAGCTTTTATTTTTCCCTATCCCTCCTCTCATTTTGCCTGTTCTTACAAAACTTGTGTGAGATTAAAGCAGCCCGGTAATGAAGTTTCCTGGAAAAGATGTTTTTTTCAGTATTTGGGGTTTTGCAAAAACCTGGAAGCAAGCTGACACTGGAAGATTTGCAAACCATTCCCACAGGAGCTGTGTCCCAAAAGACACAGGATCCGGCAGCTCCCTCCCAGTTCCATGAGCTGCATCAGCCTCCAGGTAGTTTTTTCCACCTCTTCATCAGCTGCCAGGATGGTCAAAGGAGCAGCCCTGGGAGCTTGCAGAGCATCCCTGCACAAATCCTACTGCACCAGGAGCTTTCAGAGGGGAAACAGAGCCTTGGAAAAGTGACGTGTCCATAAATCTTGGGATTCTTGTGCTGATTTCACGGCACTGCTGTGCCCCAGCGCTGGATTTCCTCAGGGCAGTTCACACTCAGCACATCCTCTGTGATGCTGGTGTGAGAACTGGGATCAGTGCATTGGGAAGGGGCAGTGATCCAGAGCCCTGCCCTGATTTCCCACCCCCTGGGAACCCACGCCTGGCTCTGGGCCCTGCCTGGGAGGGCCCAGGTGTGTGCTGTGGCTCAGAGCGGAGCCGTGACAGCGGCTGGGCACACAGAGGCTTTTTTGGTGGCTGCAGCCTGTCCAGAGTGAGCCAAGCCTACCTTGTGCCTGCAGGAAAACTGCATCCCCAGCTCTCCGTGAGCTGTGGGGGGATTATCTCGCTCTCCATCCCCATCCTTTTCTCCCACACAGCCTGACAGAGTCCCTGTGCCAGCCTTGCCCCTGCTCCTGCAGACCCCTTCTGAGAAGTTTTTCTGAAGATGAATGCTCCAACTACGTTATTTTTTTTTAAGTATAATTTACATCTGTTTCATATTATTTGCAGTTTTGCTTTGTCTGGGTCACTCCCTCCCCTGTGTTCTTCCCTCCCTGTTATCCCAAAGAACTGAGAGCTGATTGTAGCCAGTGTTCAGTTACAGGCTGTCATCCCACAGACCCTGCAGCCGCCAGCTGTCCGAAAACCCCGCTCGGTTTTCCCAGAGAAGCCATTCTCTCTTCATTCCCTGTCCTCCCTCAGCTTCCCAAGTCTGTCATCAGCCCCAAATTCACTTTCCCGTGTTCGGAGAGCCTGCAGTGCTCCCACCCCAGCGCTGCCACACGTTCCAGCGGGCCTTTAGGACACACAGTGTGCACAAAGCAGCAGCTCAAATGCGTCCCGCAGGATTCGTGTGTCAGCTGGGATTTTGGAACACCCCACAGCCGCCTGAAAACTCGGAGCGGGGGGGATGGAAATGTGTTTGTTGTCCTGAAGAGCAGGGTCCCATCAGCTTCAGGGCTCTGGAGGGGCAGCACACAAAGCACAGGGAGAACAACAGAGCGTGGAGCCGGAGCCGATTGAGGAGGCAAAAGGAACTGGACAGGCAGAACCGGCTTATTCAAAGCGGAATTAGAGCAGAGCACGGGGGTGGCTGTATGGCGCTGCAAAGCCCCCAAATCTGGGTTTTTAGCAGCCAGCCAGGGGACAGCACACGAAGCAGGCCGCGGGGAGGGGGACACAGGGCGAGCAGCGCTGGATGCCGGCGCAGCTCCCTCGCTGCCCGGCTGCAGGAATGTCCCGCTCGCACCGGTGATTGGCTGCGGGATGCCGGAGTCAGCTTTCACGGGGGCCGAGCTCCGAGTTCCCTTCGGCTCTGCGAAGGCGCTGCGTGAGCAGAGGCATCGGCTGGAGGAGGCCGGGACGCTCCCGCAGCCGCCGGGAGAGCCGCTTCCATGGGATGAGAGGGCTTCCCGGGCGAGGACGGGCGCCGTGCTCCCGCTTTCCCTCCCCGAGCCGGGCTGAGCAGCCGTCCCTTCTGGCATGCGTCTCAGCCCCGAGGCCACGATGTCTCAGTACTCCACCAACTTCCTGCTGCTGCCCATTCCGGAGTACCCCGCGCTGGACTGCGCGCCCACCAAAATCATCAAGCTCGTGGTGCTGGGCGGCAGCAGCGTGGGCAAGACAGGTAAGTGCCAGGTGTGTTCCGTGCTTGTCCTCCTCGGGGCTGTGCTCCCGAGCTCCCGAGCTCCCCGGACAGACCCAAAACTGTGACATTTGTTGCGGCTTAGCTATTTCAGTTCACTTTTTTGTTTTTTTTTTTCCTCTCCTCTTTCAAGAAAAGGCACGGGATGGTTTGAGGCAGATGTGCTGTCGGTGTGGGAGCAGCCAGCGGGAGCCGGCAGCGAGTTTTGTGCTCGCAAAACTGTTCTGTTTGGTTCTGCCTGCTCTTGTGAGGATTATTTAACTGTGGCTAAATTTTGTCTCCCCAAAAGTGGGACTGGTGGCTCTTATCCTCCTGCTCTAAGTGTTCTATGCTCTGCAGGCAAATCCCAGCGTACAAGACGTGCCTTTATTATTCTCCAAAGGAGAGGGGAAGAAAAGAGGGTAAAGAGAGCATTGGTGCACTTGAATGTATGGTCCATGATTTCAGGAATTATTAAGAGCAGATCAGATTTATTACATCTGTGGTTCCATGGGATTCAGCAAAATGTTTGCTTTGGCTTTGAAGCAGCCACATCTTCATATTATTTTTAAATAGTTTGTCGGAGACAGCTGCCCAGGCAATGTCATCTAAGGGTGCTAAAGGACGACCCAGTGTCACTGGGGGAAAAATTATTGCTTGAAATGAAATCTGTGATAAGAGTTGTTTGCAGAATAAACCATTTTATTTAACTGTTAATTGTTTTCTTATCCTCCTGCTCGTCTGCTTCTAGTCTCTTCTACTAGAGATCAAAGCACTACAGGAATACAAGTTACTGGTGCCACGATGGGATTGAAGTGTTTTATCAAGAAAAAGGAAAATGAGTTCAAGGAGTTTAAGAAAGCAGCTCGGGTTAAGGTGAATAAGAAGGCCCAGGGTGCTGCAGCTTGACCCAAGTGTGCAGAGCACATGGAGTTTGTTTGCTGGGTGTGATTAGATATCACTAATGGGGTTTGTGAGGGGTTTTAAGGCTGGAAAGAACCATTCGATCCATCAGCCTCACTTCTTGCATGACATAAAATGCTTCGATTTGGATTAGTTGCAGTCTGCCCGCTCGTTACTCCTTTTCTAAATTATTTCAGAGCAAAGCACAGATTGCCTTACCTGCAGTCACAGGGAAACAACCTCCCTATCCCTCGCTGAGCTGCCACCCTGAGTCTGAGGGCTCCTTTCCAGCACAAGCTGTGAAAAGCTCTGTGTTAGGCATCCCAGCCTGGCCCCAGATCTGTCTGTGGGCGCTGAGAGCAGCCCCTGCAGAAGAACGTGTGAGCAGTGCAGAGACTGACTGGGTTTGGTGGGAGAGCCCTCCCTGCAGGCAGATGTTACACATGTTGTGCAAGGAGGGACTGGGGTTCTCGTTAAGGACCCATCTTTCTCTCATTGTCTTGCAGCCCTGGTCGTGCGCTTTCTCACCAAGAGATTTATTGGGGACTACGAAGCCAACACGGGTGAGTTCTGCTCTCCCCAGCAGCGCTGCAGGGAGCTGCAAAATAAATCCACTCTGGTTTGTGACCGGTGCATGTTACAGGAGAGCCAAGTGGTGTTAGGTGTCCATAAGGTGCAGATTTTCAGTTAACAGCCTCGAGCTATGAAAGCCATAAATCAAAGGCTCATTATTTATGATCCTTTCAGATGGTTTGTTTTTTTTTTTTCCCCCAAGTTGATGGAAAAGGATCAGAGTAAAAGGTTTGCTTGGGGACATACCTATGCTGAAACACAGGCTCAAGGAACAACCTACACATCAGCTAAAGCACAGAAACCCCAGTGCTGCTCCCCCTGCAACCCCAGGGAAGGCAGAGGAATTCCAACGGGTGTAAAAGGCAGCTCAGACGTTTTTCTCTGTGTTTTTATCAGGGCCTGTTATAACCAGGGAGACTTTGAAATGGAAGTCTTCTTTCCATAAGACAAGCAAAGCAACCATTCACTCCTTGTTTAATCCAGAGGGAATGTTCATGTGAACTCTTTCATTCACACTCTGTTCCAAGTTCTGAGTTGGCCAGGGTTGTAGGACAGATCCATGCTCACCCCTACTGCACATCCCACACCTTGACCCCCTCACAGTTTCGGGGTGAAGGTGGGCAGGACTCAAAAAATGCTTCACTTTGGAGATGCTTGCTGAGCTCAGGATGGGGAGCAGGGAGGGAAGGAGCAGCACAAGACACCTTTGATCTGAGGAAACACAACCTGAAAGCTCCTCCCGCCAGCTCCCCCTCACTGCCCCCACGTAACCCTGATGGTTGGCCGCACTTTTGCTCCTTCTTTTCTGTCACCTCTTCCCCGGGACGTTGTACATCAAGGGAGGCTTGGAGCTGCGCAGGGAATGCTGCCAGAGCAGTGCTGGGAACCACATGCTTCTCTCATTAAGCTCCCAGGCCCACGGCCACGCTGCGGGAGAATGAATGTGGCAGCAGTAAGGAACAGGTGGCGGCGCCTTTGGGATCGCTCAGCCGTGCTTCTCCTTGTTCCAGGCATCAGGCAGAGCAGGGCCAGTGCCTGGCAGCACCTGCTCTTTGTTCTGCAGGGCGTCGTGGATGGGGAGTTAAGGGGTTGTCTGGTTTTGGTTCAGGGGTGCAGTGTCTTCCCATAAAACCGTCCTTACAGCTTAAAGTCTGATTTTAAAATACAAAATAAATCCCACCAGGGCTGGGTCCCCTCACGGTATTAAACTGTGATATGATAATGTTGGATTCAGAGCTAAATTTCCACATGTTGAAAACGTCCTGTGAGCTCAGACTCTTTTCCACTGGAATAAAATCACTTGTTCCCTTGAAACAAAGCTGATTTTCAGAAGCGAGGGCATTATTGTCACTAGCTGGGCTCCCTGTTAATCTGAATTCCTTACTCTCCAGTGGATGGATTTCTCCACGTTTGACATTGTTCTGGAGGCAGCAGTGACAATTGTATTGGGGCAGGACAGAAGGGCTGTACACAGCAGCTGTGGATTAGCATCTCTTCACACCCCCACGTGACTTGTGCTGAGTTCTAAAGAAAAATGTTGATGACATCAACCTCTGGAGCTGTCCTTGTCACAAGCACAGAGAGTTCAGAAGATCAAGGCTTAAATTTCCATTGTCACTTAACCCACGCTGCAGTAACAAAATGAAGTTCAAGCCCAGGATAGCAGTGGTTAGATCAGAGCTAGATCAGGCCTAGGTGGGTGGAACTGGCACTTGGCTGTGCATGTGTGTCCTCCAGGTTAACCAAATCAGGTTTAAAGTGTCCAGTCTTTGGGGATTTCAACCAAGCTCTGCTAAAATCACACAAACCCCACAGAGCACCTGGGGGATTCATACACAGTCACTCACTCTGTGTCCAAAGCTGGAGCACTTTCCTGTTTGAAAGGCATTCAGAAAAATGCAGTAGGAAACGCTCACTCCTTTCACAGACCACACCTGGATGTCTCAGTCTGAGATTATAAAAAGCGCACTGCACTGGTATTTAAAGTTTACGGATGGAAAACCTGAATGGGATTTATGTGCCCGCTTTGGGTGGGTGACTCAGTGCCCAGTGGCCCTTCCCCAGCCCCCAGGCTGGCTGTACCTTCAGAACGTGTCCCACACAGCAAACACAGCCCCACTTTACTGAGCCAACAGCCACACAAGCACTCTGGGGCCATTCACTTTTCTGCAGGCAGCTCCACGTCCCAAACCTCAGAGCTCTGGGTTTCTACAGTCCCGTTTTGCCTTCCCTTTGCACTCTTGGTTCCCTGTTACAGCCCCTGACTAACGATGTTCCTTCTCCACCAGGTGCTTTGTACTCCAGGAAGTTCACCATAGATGGGGAGCAGATCTCTCTGCAGGTGCAGGACACCCCCTTTGTCTCACTGGAGGTAAAACAACTGCTCTGTGCTTCTCAACACTCATCTCATGTTTGTTGCCAGCACTGCCATCTGCAATTAACTCCACTTAGCAGCAGGAAAATACCTGGGCTCAAACCCAAGACTAATCAAGGTACCTTAAACTCCACCTAAGTGAGCTCTTGGAAGTGTTAAATCAGGCTCCTTTAGGAGTAAGTCAAAATTAAACCAAATCTCCTTCCAACACTTTCCTAAACAGCAGTGCAATCACAGTGTGCTTCTCTCCTGCCAACAGCTTGATTGTTTTCTTCTCTCTCAAGTGGTTTCTGTCCCTGCATGGCAGAAAACTCACCTGCCCAGAGGCCCAGCTGGCTCAGCCTGGACCTTCCTCCATGCCCAAAATCTCTCAGATTTAGAGAAGTGCTCCTTTCCAAGGGGCCAGGCCTCACAGCAGTTGTCATTTCCAGCTGTGGTGCTTTGCACTGCTTTCCTTGCTCTGGATTTAAATGTAATTAATTCCTTTTTTTTTTTAAGGTGTTAGCATTTATCACACTCCTTTTTCTCTCAGTGGTTTAGACAGTTGGACTCGATGATATTAAAGATCTTTTCCAATCTTAATGATTCTATGATTTTATTACATTCTAGATTTAATATTCTACTAGGAACCTCTTTCTAGAAATACTTTTCCAGGCAGGATTTATGATGTCTCTCCTTGAAGATCTGCTTCACATGCAGAAGAAGAGGATGAAAATAGTGTCAAAGCAGCAGGAAATGTAGTGAAATTTGGGGTCACATGAATTTGGGGTGGAAATCTCGTGAGTAATAATTCCTCCAGAACAGCAGAAATCACATGACAAAATTAGGTATTCTCACTGCACCGCCAGCCTTAAACCTCTGGGTGTGGCCTTAACCTCAGTCTAAACTTAGACCTGGCCAAATCAGTGTCAGGATGGGAACACCACCTTCTCTCCTCGTGCATCAGGCTGCCCCTGGCCAGCTCTGCAGCCCTTGTTTTACCTGCACAGCCCCACGAGTGCAACTGGATTGAAGGGGAAAAGCTTTGCTGGAGTCCCACTCTGTGCTGGGCCGGGCTGCACAGAGCAGAGGGCAGGAGCCCTCGTTTGCTCTGGATGCTCAGCAGCAAACAAAAGCTGCAGTGGAAGCTCTCCAAGTATTCAAGTGGGATTTAACAGCACAAAGGCCTTTGCCAGCTTGTCCTGCAAAGAGGAGCTGTGGGGGGTGATTTGGCACCGCTGGGGTTGCCTGATAAACGCTTAACAAAGGGGATCCCCCCTCTCTCTGCTGTCCCATGGAGAAAGGAGGGAGGGGACTAATTTAGCTCCCCTTTTCAGGCCAGACAGATGCTGCTTTCCTGTTTAAATTAATGCTGTGCCCTATAGTCCAGTGACTCTAAGAGCTGCACAAAATTTAGTCAAGCCAGCAGCTGAGGTTTCTTAGTCAGAAATGATCTTAATTTCATTTTAAGGAGTTTCATTTTCTTT
This sequence comes from Machaerirhynchus nigripectus, assembly GCA_013397975.1. NCBI lineage: Eukaryota > Metazoa > Chordata > Aves > Passeriformes > Dicruridae > Machaerirhynchus > Machaerirhynchus nigripectus. The sequence goes on along the minus strand of VZRQ01004567.1, from coordinate 668,019 downwards.
GTCCCTGTCCGAGGTCTGTGCTGTCCCAAGATCTCCCACAGACACCCTTATCTCGCCTGGTATCTGTTTGCTTCAAACGATGTATCTGCAATAATTGAAGGGGCTGTGTCAGAAGAGGTTAAGACTGAGAAAAGATTGGATTTTTTATTAAAAAAATCCTTAAGGGAGAGAGTTTCCTGCACTCTGCAGGCGGAGCACAGCGTTTCAGGCGGAAATCGTGTGGAAACCCTGGGGATTGCAGCCCCCAGAAATGTGAAAGTCTAAGAGAGAGACAGAAGCAGATGAGTGGTTTTGTTGGCTGATTCATTGCTGCTTGGCCTATACACTGCAAAGGCCCGTGTGTTTCAAAATTCCTTCTGGAGCAGGGATTTCCATTTAAAAAGTAGCCCATTAGCCTTTGATTTCCTGAATAAAGCATTCCGCTTGGGATTATCCATCCCTCTCACTGCTGGGTGGGCCTAGCTGGTGTGAGGGAGAATTTCTGCTCATTAGGGCTCTCTGAATGTGCACCTTCTCCAAACCTATTTTCCAAGCTTGCCAGTGCAATTAGCTCCTTTTTTTGTTTTTTTTTTTGCCCTGAAAGGGTTTTGCTGGTGAAAAGAGGCTTCCAGCACATGGAGAGTGGCTAATTATCCCCAGGCTGGCTACAACCCAGACCCCAACAGAGCAAATTGCCCTTCTTCCCACAGCCTGCCCCAGCCCGGCTGGAGTTCACTCTCATTAACCTTTCCAACCAGGCTGCTGGGCAGGATCCCTCTTCATCACCCCGTGTTGGGCTTTGGGGTTTGAGTGTTTTGGGGAGGAGTGATAAGGAGCATCTGATAAGCGATTTCACTGCTCCCAGGGTTTGGCTGTGAGCTGGCAAGGGCGAAGAACCTCAAGGTGCGATGAGCCGGTGTCTCTGTGGGCAATAATGGAATATTTACGAAGGGCATTTGGTTGGCAGAACTCCTGAGGGAAGTTTTAAGCCTAATTCACACTCTGACCCTTCAGAAACTCTGCTTCCTCCTTCTCACAGAAGAGCTTGTCAGTAGTTCTTTCCTGTCTGATCTACCAGAAGAAAACTGATGTTTTACCCATTCTTTTCCACCTCTGCTTTCTGAAGTTAGGCTTTATAATTCATATTTAGGTCTAGGTAAAAGTGATCTGTTTGGGTAGAGTGCTGAGCACTGAATTCTGTTAAAATCAGTGTGAATGGCAGATATGTATTCTATAGATAAATAGATAATGGAACATGTTTTCTATTAGTATTACTGAAGCTGATGAAAATTTCTTGGGTAGAATTTAGCAACAATAATAAAAGTTCGGGCTCTGTATTCGTGATGTTGAACCCCCCTTAAAATAACACAATTTCTACCAGCTTCACATCGAGCTGCACACAGAATATGCTTGTTGGGTATAACAAAAATCACAGCGTTCCAGAAATGCTGTAGTACTGACAGGAATGTCAGTCCTTCCAAAGCAAGCATGGCTGCAGCAGGCTTCTCCCTCTCTGGCTGGGTTATCCCTATCCCAGCAGGGATGACAAAGAGGAGAGGATTAGCTGGAAATAGCTTCCTCTTGACAAGTGAGCTGATCTCTTTTCAAGCCCCACAGTGTTGTATTCAGCTTTGTATTCCCAGTGCTGGTGGTGGTTGGGGCTCTGAGTAGGAGTGGTGATGGAATCAACAAATGTGTGACCAGCAAAACGTGATGTAAACCCATCCCTGCTCCAATTACCAATGAGATTTCCCCTGGTTTCGTTCCAGTCATTGGTTCTTTGTAACAAATTGCTTTTTTCAAAATAACTTTGACTGTCTGGAGAGCTTCAAGGCAGGAAAACCTGGCAGGCTTCAGCAAACAGAGTTAGTGAGAGCCTCTGTCCATGGAGACACTGATTAAAGAACTGGAAAAAACCCTAAAAGTCACCTTGGGGGTCAACTGTTCACTTGTCACAGTGTGACAAACCTGATGGGTTTTTAATGCTCTCACTGTGCCCATCACAATTTTATCCACAAGTAGAGTGTGAGTTTCTGACTCGTTGGGTACAAGAGAATACAGAACTAACTTTTCAAAGCAGTATTTTGGCTCTTCTCTTCACCCAGTTTGCTCTGACCCCTCTCAGCTCCACATTAGTGCTTTCCTGCAGTGAGGGATCACAGAACCCTGGAATCACTGAGGTTGGAAAAGACCTCCAGGACTGAGTCCAACCCATGCCTGATCCCCACCTTGTCCCCAGCCCAGAGCACTGAGTGCCACATCCAGTCATTCCTTGAGCACCTGCAGGGATGGGGACTCGAGCACCTCCCTGGGCAGCCCCTTCCAGTGTCCAGTCACCCTTTCCATGAAGAAATTCCTTCTGATGTCCAACTTAAACCTCCCCTGGTGCAGCTTGAGGCTGTTTCCTCTTGTCCCATCACTGGGAGCAGAGCCTGGCCCACAACCAGGCTACAGGAGGCCTACAACCTCCTTTCAGGGAGCACTGGGAGTGACCCTGAGCCTCCTTTTGTCCAGGCTGGACAAGCTGGCACGGCGTTACCAACACTGGGAATTCCACTGGGACACCCAGGGCGGTTTCTGGCTGTACTTTAACAAACAGCCCCATGTTCAAACCCAGCTCTGTCTGGGGCCGTTCGCCCTCCCTGCTCCGTGTTTCCTGACGCCCAAATCCTGTTGTTTCGCAGGACGACACGGACACCATCTGCTGCCAGGAGCAGATAAACCGCTCCATCTACTGGGCCGACGGCTTCGTGTTCGTTTACTCCATCACGGACTACGAGAGCTTCCGCGTGCTGCGGCCCCTGCACCAGCACATCCGCAGGATCCACCCCAACGCCAACATCCCCCTGCTGCTCATGGCCAACAAGGGCGACCTGCTGCGGGCCAGGCAGGTGTCCTCCAAGGAAGGGCTGCAGCTGGCCGGCGAGCTGAGCGGGACTTACTGCGAGGTGTCGGCGCGGGAGAGCTGCGAGGGCGTGCACGAGGCCTTCCAGCAGCTGTGCCAGGAGCTCAGCAGGAGCAGCGGCGGCTGCAACGGCGAGAAGAGGAGAGGCCTCCACCTCGTCCGGCCCAAGTCGCCCAACATGCAGGACTTGAAGAGGCGTTTGAAGCAGGCTCTGACTTCCAAAGGCAAATCGGCCACCACGCTTTGATGGGGCCGCCGGGAATTGTGTTCCAGAGCCCCGGGATGAAAAGGCAGCGAGCTGGGAAGGAGGGGCATCAATTCAGCCCCGTCAGGTTGTGTGAGAGACTCTCGGGCTGTGTGAGAGACTCTTCTGTTCTGTCTTCGCATCTTCCTCAAAGAGCCCCTGCTCAGTCAGCAAAGGACCTCTCAGAATTTGCTCTCCGGGGCAGGAATTTTGAAACTGTGATTTAAAGAAAGAGATTGTCCCAAATTATTTCTTTTTTTTTTCTTCCTTTGGAAAGGGGTGCAGTCAAATATCTTTTAAAAAGTGGATTTTGTCAATGAGAAGAATGAAATCCTGCTTTTAAGAGATGTGACTTCCCTTGGGGATGGTTGTGTTCCCAACACAGGCAGTGAACTACAGCAGGACACGAGGAGAGCGACGGGAGCTGTGCTGAGTGAGCAAAATGTACCAGATTTGCTTCATTGCAAGGCTGGAAAATAAAGGCAAATTAAATGAATGAATTCATTTAAAGGAAGAGCATAAATAGTGAAAAGTGTTAATGAAAGAAAGAGTTCTTAGCAGTGGGGAGAGATGTGTTCATATGCAAGCTTTAGCCTTACAGCATCTCTTTAAAGGGAGATTTTTTTAAAAATCACTATATTTTCAGATTATTTTTGTTTAAAAGCACATTGATTTCTTCTGAAAGGGATTATTTGGGCAAAATACAAACTTGTGGCAGCATTTTGTTGTGAGTTTCTCCATGGCTTTTTTTGTTTTTCTGCCGGTTTCTTACATGGCAAAAGGGAAAAGTAAATCAGAGTGGTTTGAAACCTGCCAAAAAATGCATTGATCAAGAGCAAGGAGGTCACCTAAAACTCTTAGGTTTGTTTTCCCAAACTAGTCAGACTTAAAGATCAAAATGCTTTTAAAGAAACAAACTCTTCACAGGAAGTATATTTACATCATTAGGTTGTTTGAGTTTTTTTTTTTTTTTTAAGAAGAAAAGGTTTTATGATGCCTGAAATTTTGGCTTTGGGAATTCATTATTTTGGCTTTGGGAATTCATTATTTTGCTGTTTGAGTTAAACCCAGACTTCCCTGGAGAGCTCCCAGAGCATCCCAGCCTGCCAGGACGTATCCCAGTGGCAGCGTCTCGTGGTGCCTCAGCACGCCCCAGGATTTGGGGCTGCACCCCGAGAGCTGATTTATGGAACCAGTAACAACAGCACGGAGCACCCAGCCCTCTGCTCTCAGTGAGAGTGGGGAGGAATGGGCTCGGACCATGGAAAATCCATGGTGCACCAAGCTTTTCTCCAAACAGACCCGATGAGCAATTTGAGGACCATGAAATGAAGTGCAGCGCCGTGATTTATACTCAGGGACACGGGAGGGAAACCCGAGTTGGATGGATATGGAGAAACACTCCCAGCTGCAGTTTCATCTGGCAAGACTGAGCTAAATCAACCTTTTCCTCATTAGGAGCAGCAAAAATGGAAATTTAGTCTGATGAGTGTTTGTATAGCTCAGGGCTTTAAAATGTACTTTGTATTTTCTGTGTCCCTATATCAGACAGCTCTAGCCGTGATTTTCCTTATCACCTGGATTTGCCTTATCTCCAGCTCACTTTCTGTTTTATTTATTGTTTTCCACAGCTGCTCATCTGAGAATGTCTCGTGTTCTGATTCATTTAAGAGTCTTTTATCCCCACAAAAGACCTGCACCTGTTTTTAAATTCAGTTTCAAGTGGTAGTAGGAGGGGAAGGGTTGGATCATCCAAACAGGGACTCAAATGATGTCAGGGAATTTCTGCTTTGGTTATGGTTGATTAACAGTTTGAGCAGTGTCATTAATCATCCCAGGCACTTTGGTATTTATGGCACGGAATTTCAGTGTTTTAAATTAGTAATAGCACAGCTCAGATATTGAATGTAAATATTCAAGAGCTCAGATATTGAATCTAGAGGTTCAAATATTGAGTCTAAAGATTCAACAGCATGAAACAGAGCAGTTTGCCAGACACACAGAAACTGAAGTATTCTTCTGCTGGGAAAATGAGCACCAATTTTGAATAGCAATTAGCAATTTTACCACTCCAGTGCTGTATAACAAGGGCTACATTTGCTGAAGGCAATTTGCTGACATTGGTTTCCATGAAAGACTAAGAGTGTTTGTGCTCCAGCTTGTTCCACTTGTTTGTAACCTCCTCCTTCAGCTCGAATCCTTTCCGATTTGGGAAGAAATCTCACCAAAATTCAAACCTGTCAGTGTTTTATTTTCATTAGTGATTAATAAAAACATGCAAGGTCTTCCCTGAGTAAGGAACAAAATGGCTCCTTTATGTGTCACATATTTAAATGTTCCTTGTTTATACTAAAATATATTCTTTTGCCTTCTTACAACCTAGGACACCCTGCTTTGGAAGTATTCCTCCTGTAAGGAAATACTCCTTATGCAAATAAGTATTCCCACATTCCTGTGGGGGGGAAAAAAATCGACATTTTGGCTAAAGCCAAAAAATATTGAAACATTTAAGTCTTCTCTTAGGTCCTAACATGTGGCAAACATTTATTCTGCTACAGTAACTTTAGTATTTCCTTTGTTCATTGACCAGGAGTACAAATACTGGTTTTAAGCCAGGACTAACCATCTACAGAAGGCAATAAAAGCTCAGTATTTAGGACACCTCACTGTGTCCCGGAGGCAAGGCTGAATGGCAGCACAGAAAGCAGGGAGAAAAGAATGCTATAGAATGGAGTGCCTAAAAATAATCCTGTACAAGATCAAAGTTTAGCCATGTAGAACCTGATCCTGAATTAGAAACTTCAGGCTGCCAGGGGAAAACTTGTATTCTACTGAAGGTTTAAAATTAACCCTCTAGAGAGAAAGCACTGCCATAAAGTCAAGAGGAGAGAGGCAAAACAAAGATTTGAGAGTGTGGGGTGATTTCTGGATATCAGAGAAAATTCTCCTCTCGGTTCTATTGGCTTAGTCCAGATTAACTCCACTGGAATCAATACCAACAGCAGTGAGCAGTAGAATTCCTTCCTTTTCAAGTTTTTTTTTCCTCACCCCTCATCATTCTCCTGAGCATTTTAAATCTTTGTGCACCATCTGCTTCTCAAGATGGTTTTACAGCTGGGTGTACTTGGGCACGCAGCAGCTGAGTGATTTGCCCCAAGGTTACACAGCTGAGCAAGTACTCGAGAGGAACTCCAACCCTGTGTCCTTTGTAATTAATTCCCAACTCCTTACAGCGACTCCCAGACCGTACACCCCCCTCAAGGTGTGCTCGAAGCACAGTGAGCTGCACTGCACAGGGGTGTAATTAAAAGTTGGGGAAAGTGACTTAAATTCCATCTGTGTCAGGGACTGAGCAGAGTCTCGGTGACAGGCTGGCACCTCACGGTTACAGCAACACCAAGACAGGCGTGGGAGGTACTGGAGGTATTTGTTAATGGTTATTTCCCTGTTGCTGTCAGCTGCGTTTCTCACACATTTCCAGTGGTTCCCCATGGAAATGCAGTGTGACCTGGGAGAAGGGAAAAGCAGGCTCTGTTTTAAACTTTTCCTGTGACTTGCTTGATGGTCTTGGCCGGATCTCTTAATCTGAATTACTCTGTCCCTAGGTCACAGATACCTGTCACACACTTCAGCAGCCACGGGAAGGGATCACCAAGGAGAAATAAAGGAATTGCCCCCATTTGGAGAGGGGTGGCTGAAACATTTACATCTGAACTCACGTCTCGCTTCTGCATTCCTTTAAAACTCAGTTGTTGTTTGGATCCCACATTTACACCTGGAGCAGAGGATAAACACAGGAAGTTCAGATCCTGATCTCAGGGAACAGCTCAGACAGACATATTTGTATCCAGGGAGCCTGGCTGCTCCCAGGATTTGTGTCAGGTGTACAAATGGAGAAGAAAGAATAATTTTCTGAGGCGTCAAAAGAAACGTGCTCAGTACCAGAAAACAGTTGTCTTAATTGCTTTCCAAGGCAAACTGGGTGGCTGCCAGCTGATTGTTACTGCTGGGTTTCCCTCTGCCCACTGGCGAAGTAGGTTTGGGGTCAAAATCCCACTGCTCTGTTTGCAGAGCCAGCACACGGCTCTGAGGCAGCAGAGCACAATGAAATCCGTGCTAATATTTCATGTTCGTGGATTCTCAGAGCTCTTCTGAGCTGTGCCTGTCTCCTCTGGGGCTCACACAGGAAAACCACGGAATTAAAGTTAAAAAAGCTCTCCAGCTTCACTGTAAAAGCTCCAAAGCAGGGACAATGGGGTAGAGAAGATGACCCAATCTATCACTAATGGAGACAAAGCAAGACTCTTCCTTTGATAATTTCTCACTGGCTCTGCCCTCCTTCTCCCTCCCCATTCATGCCTTTGTTCTCATTTAACTTAGCGAGCAGAAACTTCTGCAATTCTTCTTCCTTTGGCTTAGGAACATCCTTTTGCTGGTTAGTTTAAAATTTATTTCCAAATATTTGAACTCCGAGCATGGTTTATAACAAAAGAAGAGTGTCTACTTGCTCTTTTGACCTTATTTACCTAAAGCATTTTAAAGCACGGCTACAACTCTGTGCTTTGAATTCCTGCCACTTCTCCCCAAGAGCTCTCACTGCCGTAGCCCAATGTTTCCTCCCCTTGTTTTGTGCTTACAATGTTGAGCTCATTAATGCTGCAGAGTCATTGCTTACTTAAACCTGTTTAGTTCTTAAGTTTTGCTGCTCTCCTCTGAAATCCCTTCGGTTTAATCAGACAGGTTCTCTTCTCTAAGCAGCTGTGCAAGTGGAAAAGGAGCTCAGAACAGCTGGTGATTTTCTGCTCTGTCAGATTTTAGCCCATTATTGAAGATTTTGGAATAAACAGGAGCATGGAAAATGATGCAGGAAACCCACTTCTCGTCTCCCTTCATCTGTAGCTGGTGCAATAATTTTATCTGTCACGAAGTGGACAAAGTTCATCCTAAATGATAATGCTTTTTCCTACAGATGGAAAAACACCAAATATGAAGCAGAGAGCTGAGCTGATAAGACTGCAAACACTGGGATCCAATTCATTCAGGAGCTGTCACACCAGTCTTCTCTTCTTTAGAAGATACATTTTTTACATTTTCCCTCTTATCCAAAAGGGTTTCAAGACAGAGCCTCTGGCTCTTGTCACACAGACACTTCCCATCCCCTCCAGCAGGTCAGGGGGAAGCTGCACATTTTCCAAGGATGCTGGGTGAAACTATGCATGTCTTGTGCTGTTATGAGGGATGATTGTGGAGACTGTTCCCAAGGACGTTTTTCTTCTCCCTGGGCAGTAATGCAGAACACTCACAGTCAGTAACCGGTCATTTGGAAAAGATATTTGGGGGTTTTTGCTGAATCTGGAGACACTCTGTACCTTCTCTGCTGGTTAGAAAGCTCACCAGATAAGCAGAGGTTGGGTTCTTTCTGAGGCTGCCTTTGAACTCTCACAGAGAGACTTGAATTATATCACTTTTGATTGTGGTCCAGGTTTCCAGATGCTTGCAGAGGCCAGCACTCTTCAGTGTTCTGTGTTGTATTTCCCTTCAAAACCCAGTATTTTCCAATGCCATCATGAAAAAGCTGATTTGGAACATCACATTGGAAATGTTAACAGCCAATTCCCTCGTCTCCCTGGTTTTGATGAAGTTCATGGTTTTACATTTGTTGGGGACCTGAACCCAAACTCATGCCCTGTCAGCAAGGCTGTTTGACCATGTTGCCCAGAGAAGCTGTGGCTGCCCCTGGATCCCTGGAAGTGTCCAAGGTCAGGCTGGATGGGGCTTGGAGCAACGTGGGATTGTGGAAGGTGTCCCTGCCCATGGCAGGGAATGGCACTGGATGGGATTCAGGCTCCTTTCCAACCCAAACCATTCCATGATTTTCCATGAACAAGACTCTTCATTCTTTACCCAGCAGGACAAGGCACACCCCAGCAATTCTGGCTGCCAGTAAAGAGCAGTGGGATCAGGGAATGAAAGAGGAATCGAATCCTTAAATGACTCTCATGTCTGCCTTTGATTTTCCATATGGGAGATTGACCCTCCCTCAGGCTCTGGGGAAGGTGACAGGCTGGCGGTGCTGCTGGATGTAGAGGAAGTGATGGTGGCAGTTCTGCCTCAACAGCCTGCGCTCCAACCCTTCCATCTGGGAATGGTGGCAGAGGTCAACACCTGTAGAAACCTCCCAAATGCACAAAAAAAAAGGGGTACTGGGAACTCTGGGCTCCCCGAGGTTGAACCAAAGTGCTGTTTCTGTGAACTACACATCTGGAGATGCTTTGCTGAAATGGAAGCCCAGAATCCAGGCCTGGAAGAGCCATTAGAGTTTCCCATCCGCATCCGTTCGGAGCAGCGGTGAAACCCCCACGTCTTCGTCACCTTCCAGCCCACGTGGGCCCATCAGGCCTGTGCCAAAGTCACCTCTGCTCCTGAGGGGCTGCAGTGGTGCTGCTGTTGCCAGTGCAGATGCTGGTACAGCTGCAGCAGGGAGTGGAGGGTTGGAGTTGCCATTCTCCTGCACCCTTTTAGCTGCCAAGACCACCTATGAAGTGCAGAGCCCGAGAGTTAGCACCAGATACCAAAATGTATCTGACAAGTGTTCATCAGTCTGTGCTGGAGAGCAGGAGCTGGCTCTCAGGAGAGCCCTGATCTGCCAAAAGAGCAGCTTTTAAAGCCCAGAATACATATTTGTGGCGGGCCTGTGAAATGATACATTTTATATGGAAGTGCTGTTCTGTGGGAGTTATTTATTAGGCAGCTTTAAAGAAAGCAAGAGGTTTTGTTTCTAAATCCTGAGTGCTAATCATTGAAAGTCCTTGTTTTATCTATTTTTGTAGCTTTAATTTTAGCCATTTGCACTTCTGAACCTCAAACCATGGAATGAAGTGGAACACTCGGAGCCAGAGGTTCATCTCTTCATACAGTTGGAAATGCACATTTTCCCCACACTGCAAATACATCTCAGCACTGGAAGAATCAAAAATCATGAGTAGGGCTGAGAGAATATGTTCAGTTTGCAAAGTCCAGACACTCCTGAATCCCTGTGCTGTTGCTTCTGGGAAGAGCCACTGGTAAGGCAAGAACAGACATCTAAAAAGCATCAATGCTCACCACCCACTTACACGTGGTTTGCAAGGATGAGGGAAAGGCTCTCAAAGGGTTAAATGTTTCCTGCCTTTAATCTGGAATCACGTAATGTGGAATGAATGTTTCAGCTCAAACTGTTTCCTCACTCTTGACAGTTTCATGGTGTGAGGTCAAAGTGTGGGAGCGATGGGGAGAGCAGAGGGGGAGCACGGAGTGGTGAGCTGCTGAACTCAGAGAGACGCAGCCTGAGAGCCAGAGGAATGGAAAGGATGGGTTCTCCAGCAGCCTCAGCCCAGCTGGGATGGCCGTGGTGGAGCCGTGGGCAAATGTGTGGGACTTCAGGGACTTCCTGCTCCGGGCTCCCTCTGCTTCTCCCACGTGTTCCCGCTCGGCTCCGGGCACGGTTCCCACGCCACGCTGCAGAACGCGCCTCGAGTTTCTCCCAGTGGCTCTGCCCAGACACAAAGTGCAGCTCCAGTCCTTCCTGCACCCTGCTCACGCGGGAGGTGGGACTCCTCTGGGGGTGCTGCTGCTGGCTATATTTATTTTCTCTTCCTGTGTGGAGCTTTTCCCGTGCAACCAGGTCCGTTCCATGCACCAAAGCGCTCCACCCACTGTGGAAAACTTCAATTTAAAGCAGATCTCAAATTTGTTTGATTTTTTGGACCAACCATCACTTCTTACACCAAGAGTGGCCTGGTTTGATTTCATTTACAGGCCCTCCCACAAGGACAAAACACTCACTCACGGCTATCACCACGTCAAAATGCATTTCTACAGATCAGTGCACCACGTTTGTCTTTTTCCTTGCAGTTTTCACCTCCTTTGCCACGGGCAAAAGTTTTCATTTGGGGAATTATTGAATTTTTTGCCCATCAATGTAAACTTCTAATCACTGATCCAAGGACTGAGAGCAAAAGAAAACACAAACAATCACACAAACACTTAATTGAATGCATTGCGTGCCCTCCCTCTTCAGCCAAGCACAACAGTCTCGACCTCCCCTGTTTCCACACTGGGTTACTCAGCCCACCCCAAATCCATGCTTTTCTTCCTTAAACACATCTGAGCAAGGGCACCACGTGCTCCTTTGTGGGGCTGATGTTTTGGCATGTGATGGGGTGTGACAGGCACATGGTTTCCCCCAGGGGTCACCTCTGCAGCCCCTGGCTGCACGAACTGGGTGCAGTGCAGTGACCCTACAATTTATGCCCGATTGACTCCTCCCAAGGAGCAAAGATAAGAACATCCCCCTCCCCAACCCATGGCAGGAACACAGAGAAATTCGGTAGATCAGCCTACTGCTGAGAAAAGTAAATTCTGCATCTTCCCACCAAATGATAACAAACGTCTGAAGGGAATCAGCTGACAAATCCTCTTGCTCAACACCACTCGTCCCTAAGCTGCATGAAAAAAACAAACTCCTTTCATGGCAGGAAATCCTCAGGCCAGTTTGTCACCAGGATTCAGACAGATTTAAATAACAGAGCTGCTAACAGTGGATTTTGAGTGGTGAATGATACAGCCAGAAAAGCTGGACAGTGAGCATTTCTGTGGCCTGAGAGGTACAAATCCTATTTTTTAAGGTGAACGTGGGTTCTAGTGCTTTCAGGATAAAGATGCAGGAGGATTCCAGAACTCTTTTTAGGAGAGATTTAGGAAAAGGTCAAACTCCTGCCCACAGCTCCAAACATTCTATTTCTAAAATGGGCCACATAAAAATTCCCTAGGCCAGACCCACCAGTTCTCAGCATCCAGCTCCAGCCTTTGAACAGAACTGAAAGATCCTAATTTAAATGTCCTTTTTAGTGCTTCTCTGTGTATTTTGGAATGTCCTTTATGGGATACTACCAGTTCCTCTAATCCCACATCCTCACATTCCCTGTCTCTTGGGCATGTTTTCCTGCTGGTGCAGTGTGATCCAAGGGATCAGGAGCACTGCAGAGTGTCCCACCCCCATGCTTCAGTTCCAGGGAAATGAAAATGCTGCTTCCTTCCTTTGCCAAGCTGCCAAGATCTATTGATTAAAACTCCCGTGTGCAGGCCAGGTGTCACAGTGTTTTCAATATTCAATTGCTGCTCCCTTGTGCAGGGAAGAGCTGATGGTTTGTTATAAATGGAGCAGGAAGTGGGGATTAAACTTTGCTCTCTAATTACAAACAAAAGCTACAAGAGCTCTGTAGCTTCTGGATAAACCTAGGAATGAGCAACTGTTTCTAAGGCAAGTGAATCCCAGAAGTAGAAACCCAGATTGATGTCTCGCAGGGAGCTGAATTAAAACAAGGTCGCGTTGGCAGGCTGCCTCCTCTTCACCTTGTGAATATTCTCCAAGGGAGGGATCTGGAATATAACTGCTCTGACGCAGCGTTTCCTCCTGCAAATGCTCTGTGCAGCCTGGGATTTCTTTTTTACATGTGCCTAAGCCACATTTTGGAGTGGTGTAAATTGCCAGAGCACCACGAGAGTTTTGGGGATCAAAAGAAATCCAGCTGTTGGCTTTTACTAGCTGAGGATTCAACCCAGACTGAAAATGGTCCCCAGCAAAAGCCATCCCTGAGGCCGGGAAGGCAGTTAGTTCCACGTTGGCAGGTGAAGCAGGGCACCCATCTCCCAAAGCCCGGGGTACATCTGCAATTGCAGGGAGATCTGTGCAGGGTAGCCTTGGAATCTTCTGGGTGTCTCCATGAAGTCACACGGAAAAAGTTTCGGCACTGTGTAAACAAAAGCTCTGCATGTTTAGTGGCCTCTCTGATTCACTTTAAACTCCTCGTGCATATTTTGCATTCACTTTCCAGGAATAGCCCAGTGAGACTCAAGCTGGCCCAAGAATTCCTGGCGACTGGGAGTGATGCCTTTGGGATATCCAATACCCTTTTGTGCAGAGCAGGCGGCTACGAGGGATGTGGGAGCCCTGATCCACCTGTGGGCCTCGGGGCTATCACATAACAAATCTGATACTGCAGCACCAGCCAAATGGATTATTTATAGGTGCACATAGGTTCTGTATGGCACAGAAGGGTTTGGGGTCCTGCTGGAATATCCAGGGAGTGCAGCCACGCCGGGCCCAGCCCCGCAAGCAGCAGAGCTCCGTTAGCAGAAAGCTGCATTCTAATTAACAAACCCCACTGCAAAACGCTGCCCAGTGCTGTCACAGCCCCGCTGCTCCCAGTTTGGGAGCTGGTTTGGTCAGCATTCGCTGGGGACTCGCTGCCCCACGCTCCACTGTGTGATGTGGCCGTGCCCTTGGAGCTGCACAGCTGGGAATGTGTTCTGGGAAGGCTGCACGCTCACCCACCCGCCGCAGCAGCAATGCCACGGGATTTTTCCTCCAAGTGCTCGTAATTAACAAAGCACAATCCGTGTAACCATCCAGCCCTGCTCAACATCAGTGGAAAAATACACGGGCAAAGAATTACCTCCCCGCTGCTTTTGAATGGCACAATAAAGTAAATAATCCGACCACAAGAATTCAGGGAGCAAAACAAAGCCTGGATCCAGCAGCAGCAGCATCTCCCCCACCTTTAAAGCTCGAGCAGTGTTTAGAAGATGCTCTCTGCTATGAGCAGCTTTCCAAGTGCTGCACGCTTGCTGTGCCGTGAGTTGGAGGTGTGGCAGAGTCCTGGGAATGTCCCAGCTCGCCAAATACCTTCATTTATTACAACATCAGTGGTGGCAGGAGCTGTGCCTGCCCCGAAATCCAGGTCTCAGAAAGAGCTCTCGCATAAAAATAAACAGGACTCTCTTGGGCTGTTACTTAGCTGGGCATAAAAGCAACTGAGGAGATACTGCTGAAACCAGTCATGGAAAATTTGGGTCATACAATTTAAATTCGGTTTTCTGGTTATGTTCCTTCTTTGGTGTGTTTCCCTCCCTCTGCTGTTTGTGATGCTGAAGGCAGCTACACAAGCACCAGGATCTCTGAGTGCTCCTCTGACTCTTTGCACCAAATTTACCCCTCAGTGTTGCAGTAAATCCAGATGCCCCAGAGAAAGATCATCACTACCTGTGAAGAAAAGAGCAGGAAATAAAATGAACTATAAGGAGCCACTTGGCCCAGTTCATTACGTGAGCTTCATGACATCCAAAAATTTTAAATACATAAATTTAGTACCATCGTATTTCAAGCAATTATAGGGCAAAAAACCCCAATCTTGCCATTGCCAGCCTGTTTCTGTATTTGCACTTCTGAGTGCACGAGATTTTTCACTCGATTTCAGTGGATCAGCTTCTTGAATAAATTTTTGCCTTGAAATTCCATGCTCTTTTGAGAAAGATACTTCAAACTCAGTTCTAAGAAGGAGAAAAAAAGGAGCTTGGACATTGTCTGGTGCTACAGCTGTGGTTCCCAGGTCACTGAGGGTTTACAAGGCCACGAGAAAAGACCTGCAGCTGCCCTGCAGAACCACAGTGTCTTCTTCAATCTTGCAGCTGAAAATGCTGGGCAGGTGCATGGCAGCCCTTTCTTTCTGGCTAAAAGCACTCGACAGCCCCACAAATCTGGGAATTGGGAGTCTAGGCTAGATTAGGCTTTTTAAAGAAAGGATAAGCCAGTTAATAATTATGTAATTAACAATTAAGCCAGTTCATATATTATGTAATAAATTATTATTCTTGGTTCTTCATTTCTCCCTCGTTTCTGTAACATCCTCCCTTTTCTGTGTCACTGAACGCCCGGGTTTGTGCTGTGCCACTTGTGAGGGACAGAAGGGCTGTGTGGAGGGCTGTTCTTTACACCAGACTTTAGGGGAACATTTTTCCACTACCGAGGTCCCAAACTATGTGCTTTGACTGCTCCCACTCAGGCATCCAAAGAAGCACCTGGGGACTGTGTGGAAGGGAATGGCAGTGCACCAGATGTCCATGGGTGGGTAATTGATCCATGTGGACATCAGGGCAGAACTTGGCAAAATATCAGCTGGGGACCTCGCAGTTAAACCACGGAAAACAAGTCTTGGGACAAGAATTTTGCTGTAGAGAGAAAACTATTTAAAAAAATAAATTATAACAGAATGGACCAAAAAGGATTGAAGTGGTATGGGCCAAGCACTCAGGTTGCTGAAGGATCAGACTTGCAACCAATCTTGTAAAATGTTTTTCTGCAAGACCCTGGCACGGACTGTCAGGACACGTGAGTGAAACTTGCTGATGCCGTAAAGCTGGGAGGCACCATTAATATACAGTGCCCTACAGGAAGAATGGCATTCCTCTGGAGAGTTGGATCATGGTAATGGGATGCAAGAACAAATGCCTTGGGACTGAGAACAAGAATTTCTCCTCTAATCACTCAGAAGAAACACAGGAAAAGAAAGGCCAGAGTGTATTACAGCAGCATGTGTGGATGTCATTGTGCTGGAACGGGAAATGGGATCTGAGGGCACAATAATTACAGCAGAGCTGGGGGTGGGAGTGGCACTTACAGGGCTGCCTGAGACCTTCCCTGGTCCTGCCCCAGCCCTGGCCACCCATACTCAGTGTAGGACAGGAATAACTGAGGGCAGGAAGCCTGTCACATCACAGGAGGCTGAAGCTGTGACTGGATTTTTATATCTCTGCCCTCCGAAGAGCCTGGAGTGGGGACAAATGTGGGTTTATGTCCACGTGAGATAGCACATGGAAATAAGGGCTTAGGGGGGATTGGATCTCGGGGGCAGGGCCTTATTGCAACCTCCACCTGCTTGTTGCTGCCCCCCGGGCTGCTCCTCTGCGTGCTGCTGACACAAACATCCTGCAGCCCCTGGGAAGGGAGGCAGAAAACTGACCCACCCAAAGAACAGTGCAGCAGCAATAAAAAGGTCGTTTTTCTAGATCCAGTCTCCAGGCAGTCAAGCACGCCCGGGCTTCTTCGAAATCTGAGATTGGCTCAGTCAGTGGTGATTCGGGAATTTTTGGCCAAGTTGCATTTCCACTGTAGAGAGAGGCCTTCCCAAAGGTGTCCTCTTTGGGTGTGTGGAATGGATGCCCAGAAGAAACAAAGCTGCTTGATACACACCCCCCGGAATGCTGCGGACAAATTTGTTAGCAAAGGAACAACACTGAGCAGGAATTGACTGAGGGAAGTGGCCATGGATTCCCAGCGGTGTGGGAATTAGAAGCTGGCTCCACCCACGGCAGCGGGTGAAGTTCCAAGAACCAGGGCCATGGCTTGGGTGCATGTCACAAGTGCTGGGGCCCCAGTGACTGCAAACCTGCAATGACACCTACTGGTGACCAAAGATGCTCCTGCTCCCAAACTGAGCCTGCGTGCTTCCAAACCGAGGAGATTTATTTCATATCCCAGCTTTCCAGCACCCAGGTTCCCCACAGTGGCTTTGTACATCCTAGTGCAGGAAGCTGAGCTCTATTTAGCCACATTTTCAAACCACTCGTTTACAATTTCTGTCTCCTGCCCTGAGCTGAATAATCCATGGTGGAGTCATCAGAGTGTGCCCAGTGTGGGCGCTGGGAGCCCAGTGCTCCTCTCCATCAGGCCCAATCAGGTGTGGATGGCATGGACCTCTCCTGGACCACTCCTGTATTTCCACACTGATGGTTCTGTTATCCTACGGGACAGGAGTTACCCATAAACTTCCTCCTTGGCACACACCTGCTCTCTGAAAGCCTTGGAAGGTGACCCTCTTTATCTGCAGCTGTCACAGGTAACACCCAGATCACCCCTGAACTGGTGACATGAAGCAAGCACCACTTCCAATAAAATAATCCTGATGCAGACAGCGATGGAAAACAAGAGTGCGTGACCTGACACTGGAAAGTCTTGGAGCCAGTGATGATATTTCCCTCAAAACCCTCTTTTCCCCACCTTAGGATGAAGACTTTGACCAAATCTGTGGAGGACTGCTGGTGCACTGAGCAGTGGGGAGGCAGGAGACGTGTCCAGACTGTGCAAAGTCTCAGTCCTCATCTCAGAGTCAGCACTGGGCTTGCTTATTTGGAAGATAAAATGTGGAAAGGGAGTGGGAAGGGAGGAACCATATATTTGGAAGCTGGATGGGTCTTAACCTGTATCCTGTCAGTCTGCTGGAACACTGCCAGAATGATTTCTGCTTGGACAGGCTGCCATAAATTACAGGAGAAATCCAAGCAAAGTAATTAGACTCAGGAATGCCAGTTGAGAGTTGCTTACTGAATTCCTCGGATTTGTCCCAAATTTTAAATTGTCTTTTTCTAACATATTTCTGGGTGACAGTACAACCTTGCACAAATAATGAAAGCTCCCTAAATTATTTCCAAGACTCTTAACACTTGAAATTATTCATTTGCATTAAAGAAAGTCCACGGTGAGAATGTTCTGTGTGAATAGGTAAAGAGTTGGACAGAGGGATTATCTGCTGGCACCCCCGAAGAGCACACAGCCCAGATTAATGTCAGTACCTCTGGGTACCTCCAGAGCACACATAAATATATCTGAGAGACAGTTTTCCAACTTCTCTCCACAACTGGGAGAAACGAGTACTTGAAGGGCACACTTTGTCTTATCCTGGACATCTGGAAATATCTCTGCCAGGCTGAGATGAATTGTGCCTCAGAGAAGAACCTATTTTTCCCTTATTTGGACACACCATATACATATCAACCTTACACAATAGATATAAAAAACCTTGTCTAAAGATCCTGGAAGGAGAGTCTGGACAACTCTCTGGTGTGGTAAATATTTAGTGTGGAGAGAAGAGTTCCCCCCTTGTGTTACAAGAGAGATTTTCTTGCCTCAGCCTTTGCTCCACATTGCAGGAAATTCTACTGCAAAGACCTAAAGAGAGGCCCTGCTAGTTCCTTTTATGAAGAGATTACAATTTTTTTGAATTAAATTTTCAGCTGGAATAGGTTTGTCATGATCTCATTAGCCCACATATTTCAAAGCTTCCCTTTCCCTCTTTGAAAAACTCCAGGGGGACAAATAACCCGCAAGAACTGGGCACCCAAAGCCCCCATGGCTCTCCCAGTGGCACAAAACCCCTCAGCCAAGGCTGTACCAAGGACTGTCACAGTGGCAGCACCACTGCCTCATGAGGGGCACAACTGCATCGTATTTGTCTTGTTTTCCTATCAAATCCCCCCATGGTTCAGGGTCTCTCTTGTTTGAGACCAGAAGCAAAATGAGCTGGAGGTGAAGCTTCCTACAGCAGTTCCCAGGAGTTTTCCCTGGCATTAAATGTTTCTGGGAGCTGTGTAACTGCACTCACTGAGGGGCAATTCCTGCCCAGCACAGAAAAAACCATCACAGGCTGCAGAGCAGCCTTTGGGCTCTTAATTTGGGCATAAGGAGCGTTTTGCTCATCCCAAACTTTCTGTGCTAAAATAACTTGTAGAACACACTCTTTTCTTATGTGCCTCCAGGAAACAATTCAGCTTCCAAACGGGCTGGTTTGCCACGGCTGTAACAGACAGAGCTAATGCAGTATTTACTTAATCTGGCAATTTTTGAAATCTTCCTTTAATTAGAGCTAAATACAGTCTGTTCTTGAAATTCATTTATTTATACTGCTCGGCGTCCCCACTGATAGAATCAAATGAAAACTCTGCCTGCAAAGATGTTTTTCCTCCTGCATTTAGAGCTCATGGCATTCCACAACACTTGGAGGCCAAAGTCTGCGACTTCAGAGAACCAACTCTTTGGCAGGAGTCGCTTCTTGTGAAACTATTTTTGGCCCAGAACGACAAGGCTGATGTAGCTCCACACAGCTCCCTATCACTGAAATACCACAGGCTGTTATGGAATGAGAAGGAGTCATGGGGCTGAGCCAATGTCCTGTGGATCACTGATAATCTGAGAGGCTGATCCAATTTAAGAGTCTGTTGTAAGAAAAGATGGATTTCCTTTTTCCCCCCCGAATCTCATTATCATCAATACTTGTCCAGCCAGGTGTTTCTCCGTGGATCAGGTCCTGGAGCACCCACATGGAGGTGCCCAGTTCCCATCCCTGTGGATATCTGGGATAACCAGGAGAGGGGAATCTCCTGAATTTCTCTCATGGGTCTCACACACACACGAAGGCTGCAGGGGAAATGAGGGTGGTTTTCATTGCATAATTCCCTGGAATGTGACAGACACCTCCAAAGGAACTCTTGGAAAAGTCTGATTGGGGCAGCACAGCAGAGCATCCTGAGCCACACTGTGACAGCAAACCAGGAAAGGCTGGGAGCTGATTCTGGACAACCTGAGACTGCTTGGCAAAGGCCAGTGCCTCACATAGTGCAGCACGTGCCCCCAGCCCTTCCCAGGGATTTTTTTCCCCCCCAAACCCCAATCCTGAGCATTACCCTTGTGCTGTGGGCAGAGGGATGCTGTGCCTGGATGCTGCCATGCACAGGGATTTAGTTCCTGGACCTCCTCAGGGCACCAGACTTGACACTAACATCCAGAAGTCTCTTTTCCTCTCCCTCTGGAATTCTTTCTACCTCTGCAAAGAAAGGGGAAACAAATGGAATTTCACCCACAGAGCATCGTGACACTTTACAGCCTTTTAGCAATGAAAGTAGCAACAGACAATTTGGGAAACCAGAACCAAAGCTGCTGGATGCCAGTATGCAATTAATCCCTTTTCATTTGCTACTTCAGATTTTATTAATATAACA
The DNA here is from genome assembly GCA_013397975.1 of Machaerirhynchus nigripectus. Lineage (NCBI taxonomy): Eukaryota > Metazoa > Chordata > Aves > Passeriformes > Dicruridae > Machaerirhynchus > Machaerirhynchus nigripectus. The sequence goes on along the minus strand of VZRQ01004567.1, from coordinate 648,241 downwards.
GAACGGGGAAAAATTGCTCAGGGCTGAATCAAACACTTCACACCACGAAGAGTCAGGATTTCTTTTCTAAAATCTTGTTATTTTCTAGCATACAATAGAAACCGAATGTCTCCATCAGGATTAGGCCATGAGCCACCCACAAAAACCAAGCATTGCCAAATATAAACTGTCCCAATTATTCTTTTTTCTGTTGGCAAACAGAACACCAACAGCTTGTTTACGCAGAGCAGTAACCAGCTCTGCAGTTGAGTAAGGCAAAAATTCAGTGACTGATTTCCATGATTTTCCATGCAAATGGAGCATTTTTCAAGGCAGCAGAAAGGTGGGGATGGCCAGTTTCTCTCACCAGGTTAAACTGCCTGGCTTGTTGAGCTGTGAAGAGGAACCACAAGAAAAGAGCAAGGCAGGGTGAAGGGCCAAGCATTCCCATTTCCCTCGGGGAAGTTATTAGCATGAATTAGGAACTGTTAGTCACTGCAGAGTGTGGGTGCAGCACACAGGCAATGATCAACATCACTGTCAGGGAGAGCTTTTCTAAACCTATAAATACATTTATTAAAAAGTTAACTCCTTCCCCAGCATGGAACTCCATGGAACTGACCCTGCTGCAACCCTGGGCAAAGCACAGTGATTTCTTCTCTTTTTAAGCTGCTGAAGGATTGGCTTGATCCTGTCTCAGAATGCCTCAAACACAGGGGTGGTGTTCGTGTAACAGGGAACGGTGGTTACAATCCTGCAGAACTGCTATAAAACCCCATTTGACACCAAGACAACTGGATACTCCATCAAAGGTAGATCAGCCAACAAGGGAAATGACAACTCAGGGCTGGAGTCTCTTTGGTTTTGAACATTTCCAAACATGAGGCTTTAGGACTTAGTTTATCACGGGCTTAAGCTGCAGGCTGAGATCTGAGCAGGTTTTACATTTACATTTACATTGTTTTACATTCAGCCCAAAGGATGGATTAGAAGTGTCTCAATTATTTCCAGCCATCTTGTCCGAAAGCCTCAGTTCTGGGTATTTGTTCTGTGTATTTTTATTTAACAGCACGACACAGAACAAGGCTTGGTGGATCAGCATATCGAGGGCTTATTGCTATTGTTTGGAGACATGCTTGTTCACCCAATTAAAAGAAAAAAAATCCAACATTCAGTAAATCAACATGAAGTGAAGAATGTTCCCGTTTCCAAGGATGAGATCATGCAACCTTAACTCTTCTGTCTGTTATTTACAGTGGGTAGGCGGAATTCTCGCAGTTGTGCTTTTCAACAGCCTTCATATATTTAGTCAGAAATCTCTGTTTCTGGAAGCTTTCTGTGTTGTCATGGAAATTATCACCATGTCCCTAAGACTGGGATAGCAGTTTGATGACAAATTTCAGGAAACAGAGAAGGAGAATATTTTGGCAGAAGACAATACTTAGAAGGAAAAGAAATCACACAGTGTTTTAGGACCCTTAAAAGGCATCCAATTAAAGATGACTCTTTAATCTCTGCCCATTCTTTATAACCAGTCAAGTATGAAATCTACCAATCTTGAGGAGCTATTTTGTTGCAGCATTCAATACAGAGCAACCCATGCTGCTCCCAATCATCCGGGGAAGATTGGCCAGGACACCTCAGGCTGCTTCCAACTTTTTTCCCTAAGCATCACACACCAAAATCTAAGAACAAACCACACCAGAACATGACGATCTCAGGAAGATTTCTGACCATTTTAATCTGAATTTTGCAGAGTTTTTCTGTCATAGACACCCTGTGCAATCACCAGGTCCCCAAACCTTTGAAAATTGCTCCTGCATGGAAATCAGCTGAGTGGTACCCAAGAGTGAATTTTAACAACAGAGGAAACTCTTACCAGGGAAGGAAAGGGATGTGAGAAACGATTTTAGCTGAAAAGATGCTTTCCCCCTCTTGCTGCACTCTAAGCTCTGCAGAGGTGTCCCAGCAATCTGGGAAGCAAAGAAAAAAGCTCCTGTAGAACCCAGCTTTGCCCTCACCAGGCCTGTAGAGGTGAGAACAAAAGGGTGATCACAGAAATATTAAAGCCCAGATAATAAAGAATCCAGCTCTTGCTAAAGCTTCAACCCTGCTGCCTTCCCTGGTTACCTGGACTCACTGGCTAGGACACCAAAGAATGAAAAATTCCTGCTGCTTTCCATTTAGGGAATAACTAATCAACCTACAAACAGAAATAGCTGTTAAGCAGCTGCCTAAAACCCAAAATACCTAAAATGATTCATATATACAGAACTGATACTTTTCATATTTTTAAAGGGAAAACAAAGGGGGAAATTAAACTTTAAAAAAAGTCAAGGGATGTTTTTGTCTTTTTGGTTTTTTTCAAAGATATTGTTGATTATTTTGGTTTTCAAACCCGTTTTAAATTTAATTTTAACTTTTTTTTCATAGAAGTAGCACAACACAGGAGCACATGGAATCAAATTAAGGATATTTCAACCTGTTTCTGGCTGCATACAGACAGAGAACAACTTTGTGTCAGAAGCAGGGGACAGGCTGGGCAGGGAAGTCCTCATCCCTGGAGGGATTTAAAAGATGTGAAAATGTGACACCTGGGGACATGGGTTAGTGGTGGCTTTGGCTGTGCTGGACTTGATGATCTTAAGGGTCTTTTCCAACCTTAATTATTCTGTGATTCGGAACTCCTTTTAATCCAGTTCTTGGAAAATCTATAAAAAGACTCGATGAATCAGACCCTGGAATTAAAAAAGCTCTTCGTAATGAATTGAAAATATTTTCACTCTTTTTTTATTCCCTAATATTGATATTCAAAACTGTAACCCACTTCAAGAATTTGGAGTTTCAAAATTTTATCTTGCTCGCTACTTTCTAATTAGCCAAAGCACTTTTTTTTTCACCTATGAAAGATTTTTCACATTAAAGGCGAATTTGCAAAGTGGGGCAGTCTTGAAATAAACCCCAACAAATCCCAGGTGCTTTGAGTTTCGCCTTTCAACACGACCTCAAGTGCTCAAGCAGCAATTCCAGCCACCGACCAGGAGAGAGCAGGCACAGACAAGGATTTGAGGATCCAGCCCAAAGTCGCAGCCAGCCCCTGGTTTAAGTGCTAAAGCCGAGAGAAGGAGCAGGATGATTTTAAGGCCATTATTTAATGGGGTGTGGGTGTGATAGAAGGTCTCCAAACGGCGACCATTGCAGCTGATATGAAAGGAGGAAGATCTCTGCCAAGGGACAAAACCTCCTCCTCCAAAAACAAATCAAATCCCTGACTTTCTTCCTGGCAGACAAGAACTTACTTCAGTGCAATCATTTATTTCAAAAGAATAAAGAAACTTCTGTGCCTGAGAAGAAGTGTTTCAGCACAGACCGCCCCAGCCCTGTGATGGTGCCAGGGCTGCTGCACTGGGATTGGGATGGCTTTGGAGGCTGCAATGGCTGGTTAAAGCTCCACTGGGATTGGGATGGCTTTGGAGGCTGGAATGGCTGGTTAAAGCTCCTCTGGGATTGGGATTGGGATGGCTTTGGAGGCTGGAATGGCTGGTTAAAGCTCCTCTGGGATTGGGATGGCTTTGGAGGCTGGAATGGCTGGTTAAAGCTCCTCTGGGATTGGGATGGCTTTGGAGGCTGGAATGGCTGGTTAAAGCTCCTCTGGGATTGGGGTGGCTTTGGAGGCTGGGATGGCTGGGTAAAACTCCCCTGGGGTTTGGGTTGNTTAAAGCTCCACTGGGATTGGGATGGCTTTGGAGGCTGGAATGGTTAAAGGCCTGCACACAAGGACCAGGGAAAGACAAACAAGCCTCAAAGGCACAGCACACCCCCTGGACCTGATAGCATCCTCCAGCCACTTCAGAAGAGCCCAGGTCTGTTTGATATTCCCTTTTCCTCCTTGAATTTGGAAACATGTAAACAGGGAGAGCTGGGCCGGCAGCCTTGAGCCGAAGGCAGGAGCTGCAGAGGGAAGTGGGAGGGGTGCAGGGCCCAGCTGGCCTGGCCTGGCTGTTGTCAAACGGGAAGGGCTCTCTGCTGCTGGCTCCTGGAGATCAAACAGAAGATACAGCCCTTGGAGGATATATGACTTCATGCATTTGGGAACTTCCTGGCCTGGCACATGGTTACCCTACAGGATTTTGTGCCCTCTGCTTGCTGTCAGGGTTTTGCTGCAATTCCTGAGAGCTGCCCAGCTTCTCTGGATGACCTCACTCCCAGAATTTGCTGTGCACTTGTAGTCCTCCACCTTCAGAATGAGGAGGACACTTTAAACAGACACAGGAGAAAACCCAAAACCTGTAACCCTAAAGGATGCAAATACAGGAAGAAAGCAAAAATAACCCAGTGTTTATTATTTTTAGGTTAGTGAGAATTTTATGAACCATCTCATAGCTGGATGTCTGACTCACGATACTTAAAAGCTTGAGGACGTCAAACCTATAATTATTTACTACTGGAAAATCAAAGAGAAACAGCGATTTTCATAAACCTCAAGCTTCAGAACAGAAGCCAATCTCTGCTTGCACCAAGAGCCTCTTTTTGAAGTAGGTTATTTTAGAAAGGCTCTTTATGGAAATTCCTCTAAAACATCCTGTCCTGACGTCTGCTGGAAAGGGCAAATGAATAAATGAGCCACTGGTCAGATGGGTCAGCACTTCCCCGAGCAGTGAGGTGCCTGCTGACCAACATCTGTGGTCAGCAAAACATGTGAATAATTCCTCGAGGTTCACTGAAGCCACCCCGAGGTGCCACCACTTTTGTTGCTACTCTGTTAGAAAATAAGAGGAAAAAAACCCCACTTTGCCCGAGTTTGTGTGAGTTGGTATTTCCCCTCAGAGCCCTTCACCAAGAGGAATTTCTCATCATCTCTCTCCACAGCCCTCACTGAGATTCCCAGCCTGCCTTCAAAGTACCCTTTTACAGCTCCACAACACTTTCCCAACTGTTCTTTGCAAAACAAATTCGTGCCACTCATAGCCCACCTTCTTCCTTCCGACTTAAAGATGGGGTCACTTTGCCCATTTCCTGCTACTGTAAATCCCATCCCTGCTACCAAAACAGCTCCAGTGACCAAAAAGCTGCAGAAAAAAAAAAGCATCTTTGGTTCGTGAAGTTTTTGCCTTCCCTGAATTTTTGAAATTCAGGTGGGATGAGCTTGCAGCAGCACTTGTGCCAACAGGGCTGTGCTGCAAATCAAAGCAGGACAGAGACACGAGATCTAAAGGCTGCTGTCCGTGCGCTCTCGGGCCGCTTCCCTTTGCTTTACCAGGGCTCCTGACATTAAAAGGAACCTCACAGTTGAAAGGTCCTGTGAGGCTGCAGCTGGCTCTGAAAGGCTCCCCAGGAAAACCCTTCCCAGTGAGTGAGTGCCTGGGTGGGGACGGCCTATGCACAGCGGCTTTTGTTCCGCGTTTGTCTCAATGGCTTTGGAAGCCTCTTCCATGAAGAGCCGAGCTTTCCTCCTCCTCCTCTGCTCCTTGCTTCTCCCACTTTCATGTTTTGTACTTCAGAGCTGCGCTGCTTTGCTGGCCAGGGTCAGCACAAGGTCATGACTTGTGGCAGGAGGTTAATGTAGTTGTTAAGTAACAACGTGAGTCTTTTGAATGGCATGAATATTCCACCCCACCCTCTCCCAGACACACACACGCTCTCTGTCTCCCGCCTGCTGCCTCGGCTGAAGGCTCGGGAACGGCAGGGCCATCGTGGCAGTCTCTTGGACACCGTGCCATGCACTTACACGTATTTCAATTACCACTTACCCCGCCAAATGAGGTGTTTAATAGGTAGATTTAATTCGGGGAAGGATTTCCAGTCATTTCAAAAAGTTGGGCAAATATTGTGACTACCTTGTGATAGCTGCAAATGATAAATATTGAGTGTGCTAGTGTCACTACATTGTGGGCAAGGACAGGACCCAAATCTCTAAATTTCCTGAAAGTTTGCCGTATTCATTTACTTTAGGGGGTCAGCGTATGCCACAGAAAATGCGAACAAACCCATAACTAAAGTTACTTTAAAAATTAACATTTGTATCATTTTCAACATATACATTCAGGAAACAGCTTAGGTGATCCGGGTGAGATTTCTGGGGATGGAGACCTGAAAATCATGGAACTGTATTTCAAGACTGCACATTTCTGAAGTCAAAGCGCTTTGACGTGAGCGTTGTTTTTGGGAGGATGAGGAGGAAGAGGGAGACGAAAGAAGGGTTCAGAAAATGTCAAGCCAAGAAACACTAAACTTTTTTTCCTACCCTCATCTGAAAAGCCCCTAATAAATGCATTATTGGACCAGTACATGAACAGATATTTCCCATTTCTGTTTTCTGTCCTTCAGATGAACACACTCTGCGGTTTGCAGTTATCCAGCATGACTGAGAGTGGGATACTGGATGAGCTATCAACATCAGGGTATGGCACCAGGTTTGATAACCACATAGGAGCGTGAGAGGGCCAACAGTGATGGCTGGAGAAGAGAAATCCCCCTGTCTGCTTTGCTAATGACAGTTCTGTCTGTGTCTCTGAATTCAGAAAGGGGTCTTATTTACCTCCCTCCCTTAATCTGATGGGAACCTTTTGATCTCAGCTGGATCTGGCCCCTCAGTTTACAAAGCACCGATAAAGACAGATAAAGCCTCCTGAAAACAAATCATTCAAGTCAGAAGACCCTAGAAAAGAAGCCAAGTGATCTCAAGGCAAAAATCTGCAACGTCACAAGATTCTGAATCCAAGAAAGAAGGGGCTGAGGTGAGCTCTACTCACATCTGACTCTAAATATAAATCAGAGCAGCAAAGCAAAGCAAACTGCACAACTTCCCTCCTGGAAAGAGAATATCCAAATCCATTTGTTTCACAAACTTCTCAATCTGCAGTGATCACACAGCTTCAGACTTGCAAACTCCTACAGCTGTGTTGGGTTTGTAACCCACCAGGTATTTCACAGCTACCTTTCACAGTTTGCCAGAGCTATCAGGGAAAGAAAGCAGATCGTGTTTCTCCAGAAAAGCAGATGTCAAAGCATTTTGAAATGGTTATTTTTGACAGAATTGGGAATACAATGGAATTTTGGGCTGCAGTGTAAACTGCAAAGCTATGATTAATAATTCATAGCCAATACTAACCAACAGAAACACAGACATTCCAAAGTGAATCCCTGTTTGATGCAACACCCCTGGAAGGTGCTGCCCCGAGAAGTGCTGTCTCACAAGGTGACACATCCAAGGAGGGCCGTGCCAGTCACCGGAGATCCCCAGATGTCAAGGACAGGAAAGGAAATCCAGCTGTGTTGTTTTCCTCCTCAGCTCAGCTGTTACCCAACTGATGGGTGCGGTGGTGGAGCTGTGGAATGAGTCTCAAAGGACTGACACCTACTGAGCGCTGCCTTGCTTTTGTTTCAGACCTCCAAAGGATTATGTGAGGTAAACACAGAAAAGAAATACAATCATCTGCTATTTTATGTGTGGCCCAATGTGTTATGTTGTCATGTCCTCTGTGTTGCTTGCTCAGTGACAGCTTTGATGTTCCAGGTGGGTCTGATGCTGTCTGATGCTTTAGAAACTCGTCACAGAAGAAGCTTAAAGAGCAACTGCCGTGGTTTTCTGTGGCTTTCCATCAATGCCCAGCAGCTGCCCCGTTACAAAGCAGCCTACAAACATCTGTGAGGGGCCCCAGAGCAGGCAGTTGGTTCCTCTGTGCCAGGGATGGGCAGCCAGGACAATGAGGGGCCCGAGGGAACCGGGGCTTTTCTTTCCTAAAGATCTACTGGAGTGTTTGGGAGAGGGAATGCTGGGAACCAGCCATGGGGCAAAACACAATCTGTTCCTTCTTCCGAGCCCCGAGGGGATTTCCAATCTTGACTTGCAGCTACTCCTTTCTCCCAGCTATGCTCCATGTCCATTGTATTCAAGAGTCACTGAAGGGCTCAGATCCCAGGGACTCCTCTCTGAATTCCAGCTAAGAGTGGCTAAACAGGGCCTGGATTCACCTCTAGCCCAAGACAGTTTTTATTTCCCAGTCCCAGAAGAGCATTTCTTCTTTGGTATTTACTTCTGTGGTTGAAAAGAAACCAAAACTCTTCTCCCCCTTTGATTTCTGTTGTAGAAACTTCCTCAAGACTCTCAGTGTATCCATGATCCCTGGAATGTGATCTGGAATCCCATCAGCATTCCATGTAATGTGTATGGTATCAAGTGTATCAGCACTTAAAAACGAATTAAAGTATGTTTTGTTCAGGTGCCGATTGTTGGAAAAAGTATTTACCCCAAGGACCTGAAAGCCAAGCAGGAAAAAAAAATATTTATAACAACCTATGTCATATTATGGCGAAAATATAGAAAATCTAGGTAGAATAGCAAAACTTACTGAAGTGTAGAAATGCCTCTGAAGTGAAATCTGTCGATGAACTTACGGAGGTGGGGATAACTGGGAAATGTGCTGTGGACTGACAGAAGCAGGCTGGAGAGCTGTGGGACAGAGCCCAGCACAAAACATGCCAGCAGAGGGTACTCCTACTTTGCCACTGCCGTGCTCCCGAGGGAGGGACAGCCCTGGGAGGCAGCAGGGGACCTTCAGGGACAAGCAAAGCGGCTGAAGGGATGCCCACGGCTCTCCTGTCACTTAAGGAGCTTCGTTAGGAGCAGCCCTGAGTAATGGAGCAAGGAAAAGAACATAAATCAAACTTGGAAATTGTTGCCAAAGAGAATGATCTATAGGTTATTTCCAAAAAGCTGCTCTTTAACCCTCAGGCTTCCAGGACAAGCAGAAGGTCACAACTATTACAAAACAGCGGGACTGATAGAATTATCCTCAAACATTTTTTATGCTTTGTAGCTAAAAATGTTACAGGTAAGGGAATAAAATCCAAATGTCAGTAATATTATCAGTGTGTGTGCTCATAGCAATGCAGATTGGAAAAGAAACAACTGAATACAAGAACTTTACCTGCTGTGCTTGTGGGCATTAATTGATATGAAAATAAATCCACAAATCTCTTTGCTGAAGCAGTGAAACCACTACAAAACCTGGGGTTTGAGCAGGGCTCGTTCCCCATCAGATCCTGCTTCCACCACAGGGCTGAGCTAGGAGTAGCCAGGATATCCAGCAGAAGGCCCAAAACCCCAACCATTCCTTAGGGGAAAGGGAAATTAGGCACTGGGATTTTTTTGTTATAAAGGCAGCTTGAGAGCAGAGAGCAGCAAGAAAAGTTCAAGCCTCAGCTACCACATGATCTGTTCCTTTAAGACCAGCTTAAAGTTTAGCTGCAGTGTTCAGAGTAAGCTCATCTTAACTTGTACTCTGACCACGCATGGCAAGGGCTCGAGGATTCTTTTTCTCCCTGAGCTCGGTGTCATCCAGGGACAGGTTTTTAACCTGCTCCTTTACTCACACCCACACCTGCAGTGCTGTTGCAGTCAGGCAGAGAACACCCCTGCTTGCAGAGGTTCTGCTGAACTGAAAAGTCTGTGTTGGTATCAGCGTTTTTGTTTGTGCATAGACAACTAACCGTAATTAATACAGCTGTCCCCTTATTTCATTTTATTATTATCTTCTTTGAACCAAAGTTTGCTTTGGATTGCAAAACTATGATAGATTCACACTGCTCTGTGCCAAGATCCATGGAAGCAGCATCCCAATGCCAAGAAAAAGGAATTTCCTTGTGATGTACTTACAAAATAACCTTTTCAGAAGTAACTTTTCATAACCAGTGTTTAATAATACAAAATTACTGAGTATCAAGTTGCCTTTTACCTTGCTTTGAACCCTAAATTAGCTGCTACTGTAACATCACTGCTGCAACTCAGAGTCAGATCAGAGATAAAAATAGCATGCCTGGCTTGGACTTGGGGCCTTATCTAGCAAATTCTTCCAAAAATTCCACACAGGAGCCTTCCTCTCCCCAGCAGCAAATGAAACCACTCAGGAAGCTTCCTTCTTGTAGAAAGCAAGAGCAGTGCTGAGCTAATTTCCACAATTAACAAAAGAATAAAGACAAATACAGACTGATGTAAATAGGAATAAAAGCAGCTCCTCGAGCTCTATTAAACACGTTCTTTGTTGTGCTGTAGTGACCAAACTACGGGTTTCCAAATCAGTAACCTGAACTGGGAACTGGGAGTCTGCCAGCAGGAAAATCTGCACATTAATATCTGCAAAGTGCTTTTTCATGATTAGGGGAAAAGAGATTAAGAAGGACCGAGTGTTGTGAGTAAAGAAGACAAACTTGCCAGTGGACTCAGCAGCAGAGGGGAACTTCCACGGCTCTTGAGGAATGCAGCTGGGTCAGAAATCAAATATGTCCTGGGAGCTGCACAACCAAAAGAAAAGCATCTTCAGCCCCAGGAGGGAATTGCTGGGTCCACGAGATGGAGTAGGCAGCTGAAAATATTGTTTTGGCAATTCATTCTTGGGGATATATTTCAGTCCCACAGCTGAAGAAATTCTTAACTAGCTAAACCCTGGTATGCAGATTAATAGTTTGGATACCCCTCACTTAAGCAGGGATGTAGAATTTGTGGGTTTGGCATTTTTGCTTCACTGGTTGGTTTTTGTTTGGGGGTTTTTTTCAGTTTTTAATATATAATGGTCATTACTTTTGATCATCGAATCTTCTGAGAAATGTAGGAAGGATAACACTGGAAGTGAGCAGAGATTTCTGATCTTGAAATCAAAATTTTGATTTAATATCAAAACACACTGGGATACAGCAGATGATATTCCCAGAGCAGCTGGTTCCTAAATACCCCTTCTCTGAGGAGGGAAACAGTGTAGCTGTTGCATTTCTTCTGAAGTCAGAGCTGGGCTCCACATTTCAGCCAAAAAGGAATGTTAAAGTGGGCTATGACCAAAAGAGCAGATTTAATTTACGTACTTCAGTGAATATTATGTGACAGATCTGTGTTCCATTTCGCCTGACATCCCTTGAGTTTTTACTAAAATTATTATTAAAGGAATTTCTTGAGTACATTTCCTGTTTTACTGTGCAATAATGAATCCAGTCCAGGAGAGAACTGGCACAGAGCAAGATCTTTTCAGTCAGGTCCACCACAGGAACACCTTGGTCAAAACACAAATGAAGGCTCTTCTGGTGAAGATCTATTTAAAATATCTTCAGTCACAGACATGTTCTGTTTCTGAAAGTAACTCTTTCATACCAGATTCCTTCGTTTGTCCAGTAAAATTATTTTTACTTCTGTCAGCATTTTGAAGCTCTTACAAGTGTGGGTGACTGAGCTGGAGGCAGACGTGCCTTACCCCAACCTCTTTTATCATGTTCAGACATTTATTATGTTCAGACTTTTGTTATGTTGCCTTGTCCCAGCCTCTTCTGTTCAGACAGCAGAATCTTAACTTGAACCAAGCAAATTATTCCCAGACAAACCCCACCTGACTTAGCAGCACATTTGCTAACACTGCACGGAAGAGGTGTGTTTTTTTCTTATGTTAAGTCACCTCTGGAATGTATTTAACGAGCTCGTTCTTCCCAAGTCATGCATAGCTTAAATTCAAGGCAGGCTGCTAAAACTGGTCAGAACAGTCTCTGAGGGCTGCTCTCAGCGTTTGACAAGATGGGCCTATAAAATACCTTCAAATAGTCTTGTGTACAAAAGCATGAAATGCTTGGTTTCCGCAGATGATGACTTGAGGGTTCAGGGGGAGAGCTGGAAGGAAGAGAATCAGGGTTGGAATGTCCTGTGTCACATGCAGCACCTTTGTTTTTAACTGGACTTACCACCACCCCTTGCATCTGAATTCAGCTTAATGGGGAAGCACGACAGAGGACTTTCATTACTGCAAAGATCCATAATTATGGCCAGGAAGCTGGTGTAATACATCCTTGAAAACTCTCAGAAAATCTGGGGCATCTGGTCCAGAATTTCAGGTGGCAACTCTGCAGAATTACATTTCTCCAGAAAAGAGCCCAAAGCACGGGTTACAGAAGCAGGCAGGATTTAATGACTGGGTCTGCCAAAACCCAGCTCCAAGCTGTGACAGAATTGTGTTAAAATATTCCTAGGAAAGGTTTATTCTATTTTTACAGCTGTATCGTTGTTGTGACACTTCAGATTCCTATTTTAGAGGTCACCTAAAAAAGCAGAAGTGATGTACAAGTACAAGGATTATGTAAAGTCCTACAGCTGGGGTTGCAGTGTCCTTTCCAAGCTGGAATCTGGGACAGCACCACCGAAGTTGTGGCTCCTTCTCACATCATCTCCAGTGGCACTGCAGCAAGCAGAGGAAAACCAGAGCTGCAGCTCCCCTGGGATGGTGCAGAGTTCCTGACTGACAGCTAACAAAATGTAACCTCTGGATTTGGAAATGAAGTAGCTTGGTCCAGGAATGTGAGAAATAACTTCTGGCAGATGCCACAGTGGCATTTCCAGAGAAGTCCTATTAATTATATAATTGTACTTTAAGCAGCTGTATTGCTTCTTTCTCTGATTTATCTCCTCCTCAGTGCAGAACGAATTCTTGTGGATTAGCTTGTTAATAGGTAATCCTATTTCCTGGGTATCTTTGCTGCAAGGCAGCCTCGGCTTCCCACCCATCCAGTCAGGAATGTTTATATTTAGCTATTTTCTGAAAACAGAGCTCCAGCTGCAGCACATAGCAATCATTTGGATGGATCTTGTTTTTCCTCAGGATATGTCTATTTTTTTGGTGCAGACTGAAGAGTCTCACTAGAAATATGTCACTTTGCCTGAGCAGAGTTTTGAAGAAAAGTATGTTTAACTAGTATGGCTCCAGATCCGTGTTAGAGCTTGATGAGACTTGCAGCCATCCCACATTCCTGTGGGATGTATATTATTGTTATTAACAATTGATCTGTAAATACCTAAGGTATTCCAGGGCAACGTTAGTAACTGAAAACTCCACGGACAAAAGAAATGTCAAATTGTCTCAGTACATTTTGCCTCTCTAACAAACATCTCAGCATTGCCTGATATTGAGATGCTTCTTCACTCTCTTGGAGGATGGTGCTAAACACTGTTAAATAAACGGACACTGAACCTCTCTTCCATTCCAGAAGGGAGTGAAAATCAGGCACCAAAGGAGTAATCCCTGTGGAGGTATTTTCTACATGCACATTCAAATTGCTCTGGCACCTGCTGTGCTGAAGGGCTTGCAGCAGGCTGTGGATGAAGAACGGATGAAAGGAACCTGACAGTTTTTATGAGTTTTAGGATTAGGATCCTTATCTTTATCCTTTACCATTCTTTGCACAGCTGTCACAGTACCTGGGCCCACTGCTGATGGCTGGTTTGACACTCAGGACTTGCTGCAGTCATTTCTTGAGCCCAGGTGTGGGCTGTAAATGTAGGGCTGGGTGAAATACCACAAAAAAGAGACACCTTGAAAGACTCTGCTTTTGGAAATTATTTGAAAGATGTTGTGGTGGCATGGACCACAGGGATCTCTGGTTTAGTTTTCCAAATGGAGGTGTCTTCAACACGTTGTATGGCCAAGCAGCCCTTGCTGAAGCAGAGAGCACCTGGTGAAACTGGAAGACTGGCCCAAGGATTATCCTCTAGCAGACAGCTCCAAATGAAAGGGGATCAAACTCCCCAAACTCACACCTACCGAGTATTTTGCATTTATGCTGGAGAAATAAAGGTGCTCTATGACCTTGCAATAGTGACTGAGCAAGCCCTGAACGTGCTCTGGGAGCACCACGCTGTGCTGTGTATTCTGTGGTCACTGCTGCTGCTCCCAAACCCTCATGGCAGGGAGTTTGCCCCACCAGGAGCAGTGCTGCAGACTTCCCGTGGCTCCTGCCTCTCCAGGAAGATCAGAGCTGCACAGCCTCACTCGGGACTCCAAAGGGAAGTGTTTCCTGTTAGGGACAGGATAACACCCCTGGACACACACAGCCCTTTCCTCTGGCCCAGCCGCCCAAGAAGCTCATAAACACGGACAGAAAATCAGGGTTTTTTTTAACCAGTTAGCAGAACAAAAGTGGCTGGAGGTCAAATTCTAAACCCTGCAGGAACACATTATTTACTACAGACTCTTGTATCAGAGAGCAGCAGTATCTCGCAGGCACAAAACTGTATAGATAATATTCCTGAACTGGATCAAGTCTACTTGGTATCTGTTACCAGTTTTAACTAAGAGAATAATGCAATTACGGGCTATAAAATAAATTGAGCACCATACTTGCTATACAAAAATAATTGCTGGAAACTTGGTGGTACCTTATCTCTTTTCTTCAAGAAATTAATAAGGAAAGGGAGCCAGGCTTTTGGGCTAAGCACCACAAAAGATCAAGTCCAGTCCTGTAAAATAATAATGGAGAATTCAGTGGGAGCTGGAATTGGCCTAATGAAATATTATTTTATTTATTGCTACAGTATCTTTTTTGGTAGGTGAAGTATTTCTGAACTCTCATTTAAAACACTGCAACAGAAGCATTATGATAAAAAGAAACCTGAGCTGTTTCCAAAGCAGCTGCAGCATTTCAACAGTATCATATAAAAACTAAGGAAGAGACATCAATATTATTCACAACAGCAAACCCAGAAAGTGATTTGCTTCATGTACTTTTTTTTTGTCCTTATATCATCATCTCCGCTCCACTGCAAAAAGCCAGATGGGTTTTTCCCCTCCTAAGAAAAGCCAGATGCCCTCTTTATATCTGCCAACAGGCACTTTTCTGGAAGCAGAGAATCAGTCTGTTTACATCTAATGAAAACATTCTACAGATCCATCAAATAAAGTACTCCAGCGTTGTTAATATCTGCCCACTGTTAACAAAACACCACAAGGAAAGATAATGTAAAATAGTCCTAAATCATTACTAACGCACACAAGATTCTTATGTTTTATTTCCTAATACTCTGTTTGCTCCCATTTATAGATTCCAAACCCCGGGACTCTGACTGCTCCTCATAAAATACAGCACGCAATGCACAGGTAGCAATAATTTGCAGCAAACATAACAAAACACTGCAACAGCAACAAAAAAAGTTATAGAAGCTGGCAGAATGAACCCAAGCAACGTGTTTGGGACCTTGGATTCACCAGAGTGTCCTGTGTCCTCATGCACACGTGCTTCCATGGCTCTGCTTTCCACAAAAGGGAGATTCCAGGCCATTTAATCATAAATTCCTGGGATGACTCTCTCTCCTTGTTTGCGGGATTTGTTTGTTAATTGTGTTTACATTCTTGTGTGTGGGTTGGGAATTTCGGTTTGTTTGTGATGAAACATCAAAGTTGAGTCCCAAATTAATGCTGTGCAGTCATATATGCCTTGCACCTTCCCACAAGAGGACAATACCCACACACACAGTTACCAAGTTTTATGCAGGTTTAATGGGATTAAACTAATCTATAAATCTTTGTGTGATGTGATTTGTGCTTTCTCATCCAATTTTCCTGCTGTTATTTTTCCTATTATTTTGCTTATTGAATATCTATTTTCAGATTAAAAAAAAAAAAAAAGCTGTCTGAATCGTCCCGTGAAATGAAAGAATTAATAATCTGGAAACATGCAGGTTTGTTCAGTTGATATTTTTAATTCTGTTAGCCAGAAGGGTGCATTTTAATCCTGACGAATACACTGCCCAGGTGTGTGGATGATAATCTTTCCCACACAGTGGTTACTGTACAAATCACACACAGGAAATTATCAGCAGTGAGAGCAGATAAAACTCGAACTGAGATTGCTGGATTTTGTGACAGAGAGTCTTTGAAACTCTCAAAAGCTGCACAAGTAATTCAGCAGAACTGCTAGGAAATAGAAACTCCTTCTTGAGTTTTGCAGAACTTTGGTGTTTCAAAATCAGGAGTAAAGACCAGCAGAGCGTGGGGTTTGTGAGAGGTGCAGGAGAAGGCACAGCTGACTGAGAGTCTCACCAACATCAATTTAACCAAAGCCACCATTTGAGTGTTACCCCAGAAACTGTTTCTCTCCCAAATACTGAGTTGTTTTCCATGCAAAACATTTACATCTGCGCCTTCTCTTCAGGTTTACACAACACATTAACTGCCAGCACAACAATCCAGTGGAGCAATTAATTTACACTTTGCAAACTGAATATTCAGCTGTGGTTTGGGATCCTTCTTCACCAGGATCAGTTTCATATTTAGCCACTTTGCTCTTCTGACTGCTTCCTTAGCATTTCTAGGGAAGAATCTCATCCGTCTGTTCTACCTCTGAATTACAAACTAGACTGGGGAACTCTAACTGGCTTTAAAAATACATCCATCTGTTTTAAATGTGTTTATATATTTTACACAAAACACTTACAGAGATTTTCAGCTGGTTTGTTTTTCTGCTGGATCAGTGAGTGTCCTGATCTGTTTCACAGTGCAGAGCTAAGGGTTGGTGTGCCTTGTTGCCAGGGCAGGAAGAGGAGCAGGTAGGAACCAGTAATACAGCAAAGCCTTCATGTCATCAAGCCAAGCCTTATTTAAGATGTGGCTGTTTTGCCTGGACTAAGAAACAAATTAATTTCAGTTCCTTACATTTGTGTTAGCTCTGCAGAAAAGACCTGTGTCCTCTACGAGTCCATTTAGTAGCCATGACTCAGTGGGATTCCTTTATTACAAAACCAAACCAAAATTCCAGCACGCTTATACAATAAACTTTCACCAGACCTTAATTACGCATGGTCACGCTGTCCACTCAGAAACACCTGATAAAAATCTCCAGCGAGTGCTAACTAGACAGAATTCCTCGTTTTGAAGATTTGCATCTATTTGAGATTTCCCTGGGGTTTGTCTCCCTAATTCCCCAAGTTCACCCACACATTTCCTGTCCTCACCCTGGAGCTGTACAGAGGATGGCACTGGTCTGTGCTAAGGTTTAAACCTCTCTCCTCAGGAGCGCTCCAGCTCTGCAGAGCTCAGCTGAAGCTTTGCCTGTTTACAGGTCAGACTGCTCAGTACAAATGAGTTCTGGATTCATGAGTTCAGGCTCAGGAGTGAGGCTGGGTGCAGACCCAGCCCGATGTCTCTGCACCAGGCTCTGGTGCTCGTGTCTGAGCTGGCAATGCACTTCCAGCTTTATTCCTAAAATCTTTTTTTGTTCAGAATGATCTGATGGATGCTACCCAGCCTCCTCAGCCTTGGTGCTTCAGAGGAAATCCTATCTGACATTTAATTTATCCTAACCAAAACTGGTGGGTTTGCAAAGCTGGATCACAGTTCTGTGCTGAGCCCTACAGAAACACCTTACACTTCATGTCCTGTGGAAACACAGATCTCATGTGGGCAAAGATGGATTGCTGCTGTGCCTCAATTCCATCAGATTTCCAACAATAATCTAAATGAAATAATAAAAGGGCCTTGCTGCTTTTTCAGTGCATGGTGCATCTCCTACAGCCTCACCTGTGCAACACGGAGGTCCCTCACTTGGTAACAAGCACAGCTCACAGCCCCTCATTGGAAACCTTCAACAGACAAAAACAGGGAACAGAAGGAATTAATGACATAGCAAAACACCAGAAAGACACCACAGGAAATTTGACACAAAATGGACAAACTGAATTTAAAAACTGATATAAAATCACAGAATGGCTTGGATTGGAAAGGACCTTAAAGATCATTTAAAAGTCCCCAAATAAAAGATAGTCTCTTTTCTCATTTATTGAATATTATTGAGTAACAGAGATCCCCAGCCCTGTTAAAGCAGATGAGGTATTTTCAGGACATGGAAAGCACTTTCTGCTCTCTCCATTTAGGTCTGTATCAGCAACTCTGGGATATCCTAAATGATCAAATGCAGACAGGCGTGTGCTAGTTCCACCTGCACTACATTACCTCTCAATGTACAAAGGTTTCCTTCCTAGTCAATCCTCCTCTAAACAACTGGTTTAACGTTCTATTATTTTTTTTTTATTGTCAGAAACGTCATCCTCTTTATTACTTCATGACCCTCTTGTCTGCAGAAATAGCATTTCCAAGGCTGTGTGATGAACAACAGAAAGAAATTATAACCCAGAAGCTACAATGAGTTGGGTCTTGGGGGTTGGTCTCTTCCTTTGGGAGGAATTCCAAGCTTGGATATCGAGCTAACACAGCTTGGAAACTTTTAAATCCTGTGTGGGGTTTGTAATTTTGCTGGTTTGAAGCAGGAGAGTTCCCGGAGCTGTCTCAATAGGAACACTGGAGAGTGGACCTGCTTGAGGTTTATAGAAACAACAGGGAAATCAGCACTCCCTTCTATCCAGTGCCATCCTTTCCCCTGAGGGGAGCGGGAATTGTCCCTGAGTGGAACAGGGATGCTCTGAGTGGAACAGGGATGCCTTGAGGGGAACAGGAACTGACCCTGAGGGGAGCGGGAATGCCCCAAGGGCACTGGCATTGCTCTGAGCAGAGCAGGGATGCCCCTGATGGCAGCGGGATTGCCCTGAGGGCAGTAGGAATTGCCCCGAGGGCCGCGGAAATTGCCACAAACGTAAAGGAAATTAACCTGAGGGCAGCGGGGACGCCCCGAAGGGAGCCGGGATGCCCTGAGGGAAGCAGGAATGCCCTGAAGTGAGCGGGATTACCTTGGGGGGTAATTGCGCCGAGGGGAGGGGGCAGCTGAGGCCCGGGACATGGCCCGAGGGCAGCGGGGATGCCCTGAGGGGAGCGGGCA
>VZRQ01004567.1:599324-629285 GCA_013397975.1 Machaerirhynchus nigripectus | reverse complement strand
CCCTTAGGAGGCGCGGGGCTCCCACGGGGCGGAGGTCCCCGGAGGGACGCGGTGGGGGCACTCGGGGGCTGAGGTCGGGGTGTCCCGACCGGCTGAGCGCGGGGGTCCCTGGAGGGGCTCGGGGGGTCCCACCGGGGCCGGAGGGATGCGGAGTCCCATGAGGGGCTCGGGGCATCCCGCCGGGGCTGAGGGGACGCGGGGTCTGCTGAGGGGCTGCGGGGCCCGCTGAGGGTCGCGGGGGTCCCGCCGGGCTGAGGTCGGGGGGCCGAGGATCCCCGTTCTCCCAGCGGAGGGCTCTCGGCCGTGGCCGCGCGGGGCCGCAGCCAGTGTCCCTTATCAGTGACACGGGCAGCGCAGGTGAAGGCTGCCGGCCCCGGGGTTTAACTCTTCACAGCTCGTGCCTGGGCAGGCCCCCCCAAACCCGGCGATTTTCCGCTTGCGGGGGTCGCAGGGAGGCAGTGGGGCAAAAATGTCTTTGCGAGGAGTCGGCGAGTTTGCTGGTAACTAATGCAGGGGGGAAAAAGCCTGTAAATAGAAGTTGGGATAAATAGGCAAAGCACAGCAAGGTGAGGATGTGGACCTTTTGGAAATTCCTTAAAGGTAAGAAGTACAGGTGATCATAAGGCTTAGTTTAACCCAAAGAGTAACCATATATCTGGAAAGATTTTTATTTAATTTATGAGGGCTTTTTCATGAGGGGTGTAAAGCGGCGTGAGGCTGTGCGCTGCTGAAGGGGTGATCCCGGTCTGCTTGTCTGGGTGCACTTGGCATCTCGAGGATATTGTCAGGAGGAGAGAGATCTGATGGAGAAGGAGCAGACCAGGCAGCAGCCAGCTGATGCCAGCGCAGGAGGTGGCAGGGACAGCGGGACTGCCCCTTTCGGTGGCACTGCAGGCTTAGTTTGCTTTAAGTCCCGCTTGAAACGGCACTTTCAACTCCTTGAGTGGTTTTTGGGACCTACTTTACCTCGGGAAAGTAAGGAATGCAAAATGAGTGCTTCCCTGCTGCTTACCAACCCGAAAAAGGGTCATATTTAAACTTCTGCTCCAGTTTTTTAGCCAAGGCGAAAGGACCAGAACATAAAGTTTCCTTACGAAAAACTATTCCAGCTCAAGTGCAGATGTAAGTGGTAGGGAAGGTCTCTGCTGTGCGGAGGGCGTGTCGGAGCAGGGGCACAGTGGAGATAATTGGCAGCCCAGAGAAGTTTCTGTCACTGTCACAGAACACCAGAGCTGTCCTGTGTAATCCTTAAGCCCCTGGGGGCTAAAGCAGCCCAAGGCTTGGGTGGGTTGGAGAACTGGAGCTCTCCTGCAGCAGTGCCAGTTGTGTGCTGTGCCTTTGAGGGACGGCGCTGACGTTTGTCCTTGATGCCGGAGCTCTTTTGGCAGCTCTCCAGTGAAGGGAGAGCAGATTGCACACATGGCTCCTTCAAAACAAAACTTCTTTCTCTGCAGTTGCACACTCCAAGTCGTCTTTCACAATTTCCCTGAGCAGATGTAGTGTGTCTGCTGCTGAAAGGGCCTAAGGCAGTGGGAATATTTCTTCCCTCCCCCAAAGGGATTTGCTCCCTGAACCAGCTTATGGAGTCAGAACAGCACCAGTGCTTGTGCAGGGCAAAACAAAGGGGTCATATGGCTGGGGATGGAGCAGAGAAATGACAAACAGGAGGCCGACCTTCTCTGGGGCTCCCCAGCTGGAAAACTCAGCTGTGCTGGAAATCCACACCTTCACTCCCCCTGTCTAAGTGTTAGCATACAAGCTGGGTGCAGATGGAATTCATTTAAATAACGGGGATGCACTGGCACAAAACCCCGTGGGATGAACGGGAGAGGAGAACCTGTGGTGTGCAGCAGAAAGGAACATCTGTTGAATGACAAATTTTAAGTTTTTAATGGAATGAATGCTGAGGGAAATGAGCAAGAGTTAAGAAACAAACCCAACCATATGGCCTGGGGAACGAGGGCTGAAAAAGGTGGAAGAAACAGCTCCAGAAGGGACCTGGCAGCTACATGACCTCCAAAAAACCCCACGAGGTTGGAAGATACCTGATGAAACAGGTTGGGATTGGTTCTGGATGAACTTAGTGCTACCTGAATTGCAATTCCAGTAACTTCTAGAAAGTTTAATTAATGGGTTTGTAAACTATGGTAGTGCAGTACTTCCCCAAGTGTGGTTCATAGAATAATTTATCTGTTTATGAGATTGTGGAGTCTTAGGCTTCCATAAGATAATAGGAATAAACCTAAAAGAATAAATATCACTGCATAATAAAGTATCTGTAGCTCACGAAGCACCCCTGCTGTATTTTCTCTTCTCCTTGCGCTGCCATATATATCCTATTTTCTGCATTAAAATAAAAATATCCTGCTGCTACAGCTCTATTGATTTCACTTTGAAAATGAAGCTGCATCATTTCATTCTGCTCGTGTGGATCTCCCCAGAGGAGTTGCAGCTGTTGCCTTACTCACAGGCCTGAATGTTTTGCTGGTTTAATACAAAACCCTCTTGTTTGGCTTTTCCTTCTCAGCTTACTTTAGTGGTGCTGCTCATACAGTTGTTAGGAATTGTATTTGACAGTCCCTCGTCAGTTTATGGTCCCTGATTTATAGCACATAGAACGTTGCTCTTGGCTTAGAAATTTCTTGACACGAATGAAGTTTGAAAATATAAAAAAATCTGGCAGTTTTTCTGATATTTCAGATAAGAAATTGCCCACGAGTCAGTATCTCACAAGCCATCTAAAGGGTTAGAGGGGATTTAGATGAATGAGCAGTAGGAATTACTGTGCTGGTCCAGGAAAAAGCACTTAAGGCTGGAAGGAGGGAAATAGAATAAAGCTGGAGGAATTTGGAGAGACAATCAGCAGCCTACAGGCAAAGGCTTTTTAAAATTTATTTTTAAGTATATATATATTTATATAGTGATCTCCTGAGTTTAGAGGTTCTCTGTGCAAATTTTGTTAGGAGACTTTAGTGTTCCTTCTTTGGAATATTCTGGAAGGGAAGCACAAGAAGGGATTATGTATTTTTTAGAAGTGCTGTCTAATTTTGTTTATTCTTTGCCTGTACGTTAAATCATGCAGATTGTGTAAACAGCTGCAGCGGAGTCTCTCTAAAAGCTGTTTTTCTGACAGTTAAAAAGGAGTTGAGATAAAACTTGCCCTGTTCCCCTGCGGGTTCAAGGGACTCACCTGTGACAATCAGGTGGGGCCGTTGCTGAGAGCCCAGTGAATCATGAGCGGCCCTATTTGTAAAGTTCTCAGACTTATCTCAGGGTGGGGGGTTGATAACAGAGAAATTCTTCTCACCTAATAAATGCTTTTGCAGATCTCTGCACAGCAAATAAATAACGGCAGCAGTCCCTGCCCTGGGAACTCAGAGCTGAGGATTTCCTCTCCTACACGATCTCAACTGGTCGGGAACAAAAATTGCCGCGTGGTTATTTCGGGGAGGATACATAAAAATAAACATAATGGCTCTCCTGGGCCTCTTTGTCCCTAGGATAAAACCCAGATCCTTGTGAGATCAACACCTGGGGCTACTTCAGTGCGAATCTCCAGGGGCTGAAAACCCGAGCGGAGAAAGGCGATTCCTCCCCTTCCCTCCCCACAGCGGCAGCGCAGGAGGAATGTGGCTGCTGCACTGATTTGGGAACAGCTCAAGGACTTTGCTCTGTTGCTTCAGCTCCTTTAGCTGATGAGGCAGCCACTCCCACTTCAAAATTATTTTTAGAACAAGGGAAAATATAATTATCAATTCACGCATATTGCAAATATGTGCCCCACACGGCAAGATAACAATGGGTTTTAAAGTCCTGCTGCTGGTTCCAGCTTGGACACAGCCTGAAATCGGGATAAGAGTTGAAAGAAGCACATCCCAACTATAAAATGCCTCTTGCAGTTTTGTTTCCCTCAGCTGTGAGGGTTGTTCAAAGTCAATAAGATACACCAGGAGAAATTGTATGAAATGGGATGAAAAGTTCCATGTGCAACTGTGTAAGCTCATGAGCTATGAACACAGATGTCTTAAACAGCAGAATATGTCTCAAGTCCTTTAAAAATGAGATATAATACTGTTCTGGCTGTCTATAGGAGAATGTAATCTCAATCCAGAGGCTTTTATTTTTATTGTTTTGACTTCTGCTGTTGCATTATTTACTTAAGAGCTGTCACCTGTGGTGAAGGGCATTTTAGCTACTGGTTGCAGCAGCTCCGCCTACCCAGAGGCACCGGCAGAGTTTAAGTCCACTTCAAACTCAGCTGCAGCTGCCCTGGGGAACCATAGTTTGAGAAGGTTTCTTTTTGTTTAAATGAAGGTAACTTGTTTTCTTTCTTTCCCCTTTACCACGATCTGATGGTGAGACGGAATGTAAAGGGGAATTACAGACTTAATTAGCTCTTAATTCAGCCTTTTTAGTTAGTGTGAACAAGCTCGGGCTAGACAGTACTTTGCATAGAAAGCCCTCTTACCCCGTGAAAGGAAGTCTGAGCAGGGTGATGTGTCCTGCTGTCACCCTGCTGTCACCGACGGCAGCGGGCACAGGCGCTGCTGGGAAAGAAGAGCCAGGCCAGGGGAAACGTGCTGGTCCCTCTGGAATGACTCTCAGCCATCCTGCCCAGGGTTTATTTTGTGGAGCTGAGATTGCAGGTGCCTGCTGATATAAAGGGATGCTGTCACACCTTGTGCCAAACTCTTGAAGCAGAACACCATTAAAAAAAGTAGTGCTACTGAAACTGAGACTTGGACCGGGTAATGAGGAGTTCTGTGCTACTTTATCCTGCAGCAAAGCCCTAATCTGGTGTTTCTGATGTTCCAAACTGTGTCTGTTGATAGGAAATATTTCATCTCCAGGTGCAAAGCTGCTTTCATGCTGCTGGA
Source organism: Machaerirhynchus nigripectus (assembly GCA_013397975.1). Classification (NCBI taxonomy): domain Eukaryota; kingdom Metazoa; phylum Chordata; class Aves; order Passeriformes; family Dicruridae; genus Machaerirhynchus; species Machaerirhynchus nigripectus. The sequence continues at coordinate 624,408 of VZRQ01004567.1, read as the reverse complement.
TTGCTTGTGGTAAAGTTTTGTAGAAAACAAGAGTTCCTTGTTTGTGTTTTAACGAACTTAGAAAATGAGTTATTTCATGCTTAAGGCTGAGAGTAGCCAAGATTAATTTCTTTTAACTGAAATTAATTTTAAAGTAACACTTTGATAGAGTGTGATAAAGATTAAAGCTCTGTAGGAGTTTCTCACAAGACAGCAAGGCTTAGAGCTACAGAAATATCTTTTGTCTCCCAAAAGCAGGAGTCTCTCTCTTCCCGCCTCCTCCCTTCTCACATAACTTTTAAATATCTCTGATGTGACCACCCTGGTGAGGATATTCAAACAGAGACTTTTAAAAATCGAGTTATATAAAATACAGTGCACAATCTGCTTTTTCCCCTGTATCCTTCAGAAGTGCTGGGATGAGAAAGCATTGCCTCTCTCTGACCTGTCTGACAAATACAGATCACAAATGGACAGTGCTGTGCAGGTTTTCTTTCATCTCTCTCTGCAAACAAGGAATTTGTAGGTAGACACACAGACAGTGATGAGGTAAGAGCATCTAATACTCATTTATAGCCATTAGATACTTGATCTTTACCTCCTGCTCCAGAAGCAAACCCAGCTCTTTGGAAAGTGAGTGTGCTCCCAGATATTCAGATGAACCCAAATCTCAATGTCACATCTCCTAATCCCTCTTTGTTTGGTTTTGGGCTTTTTGTTTGAGTTGCAGGAGAAGCTTTGGTTATTAATTGCTGATTAAATCCTTAAATAATAGCACTGGGTTCCTTCTTTCTTTGTAGAAAGCTTCTCCCACAAACATCAAACTGATTTTTAGGGATGAAGTTGCAGATAGCTGCCAAATTCAAAATATAGGTGAGGGTGGAGGTGGGAGTATTTAATTTCCTGGAGAGAGATGATTACAGACATGGTAGAAAAAAAATAGAGCCAATCCGCCCATGTGGTGGTAAAACTTCCATACGAATATTTGGGTCAAATTCTGCAAAGAAGCAAATTGATTTAAGTGACTGAAGAGTTCCTGTGAGCACAAAATGAGCAATTTGCATGTTTGTGTGGAATATGGTGTAGAAAGGAGGGTGGATATAGTGGAAGCGTCTTGCAAGGGTGAGAAAGCAGGAAGAAATATATCAATAAAACAGCTTTTTCTGCAGCACTTGTCTTCAATTTAATTTATCCATTTTTCTGAGCACTCTGTTAAAATAGTCACTGTTGGATCCCCTTTGGAAGAAGAGTGTAGGTGGAAAGCTTAATTCCTTAAGAAGAGAGGAGAGAGGAAATTTATTGGCTCTTGTTACCCAGATAATGTTAACAGAATGATAACACCAGAATCTCCTGCTCTGCAGAAAGAACTGGGATTAATTTTTGAAATTACATTTGTGTAGCCCTGCTACTTTAACACTCTGGGTCCTTAGAGACAATTACTGTTCTGTGCAATCATTAACTGGGAGAGAAGCAAATGTTCTGAGCATATGGTGGTGAGAGAAATAAATTAGAAGTACCAATTTCTTAAGTTTTCCTGTCAGCTTTTGATTCTCCTCAAATTAAAAATGCTTGCAATTTAAGCTGTTGATTGCTAGTAAGATTTTTAAACTGAGTATTACAAATCTGTCCTTGTGTTGAACTTTCAGATACGCTAACCAGACAGGTTTTTCATAAAAGTCTGGAAGGTTTTTATAAAGCTTTTATAAATCTGTCTGGAAGTGAGTTATGTTAAAAACGGAAATCCATCAATGCTGCAGAGCTGATCCTGCAGAAGTTGCTCAGCAGAAAACTCCTTGGGGTTGTCCTGCTCTACTCAAGCCTTTCAGCCCATCTCTCAGGATAGGGTTTCCTGGGATAATAACTCTTTTCTGGTATAACAGGATAATGATTCTGATTATAATTAATGAAAACACAATTGGCTTTCTGTTTTCTGGGGGAGAAAACAGATACTTGCCCAGAAGCTGAGGCAGATAAAATACCAAATTGTTTAACGAGCACAGAAACACCGGGGAGTTAAATACAACTTATTTTCACATTTATGGTTAAAGAATGGGTATAAAAAATGATGGGAACAATGGAAATTTAAATTTCCATTTTCTTGCTATTGATTACATTAAAGCAGCTTTGATTTAGAGTCAAATGTTCATGCAAATGCTGAGCAGTTACTCTTGGAGGTGGCTCATTAGAAACCCTGTGGCTTCAAGGCAAGCTCAATTAATGAAAGGGTTGCTTCTTATTTAGCTGTATAAATTCACCATCTGCAGAACATTTTTACATTCAGTGACCTGATCTTCAGCCATACCAGAAAATAATAAAGCTAATAGGAAATTGTATCAACACCTGAAAACATTCTTGGGTTTAGTGTTGTGGTTTTTTTGTAAAATTGACCTACTTCAATATTGTAAAAATCCTCTGCTATTTCAACACTTTTCTGTGCCACTGTTGTAAACTAAGGACAGTTCAGTGATGGTTGTGAAACACTGAGGCAACACACTGGAAGTGTTCAGTCAGGACTGGGGTGCCTGTCCTATAAAACCTGTTTCATTTCATGAATCCTTCTTCACAGGAAGGACAAAATTCAGCAGAAAAACCCTGTTACAGAACACATTTCCAATGCTTTTTTCTCTGTCTCTGGAGTGGAAAAAAATTGCCATTCTGTGAAGCACAAAACTTCTTAACTGAGTGAAAACTGTTGGAAGAAAGTTTAGGAAAAGCTCTGCCTCTTTTTCTCATCGTTTATTTCTAGAGGATTTGGTTTGCTCCATCAGAATCCATCTGGAACTCGCTTTTAGGTTTGGTCAGTGCCTCACTGGTGTGTGCCCTCAGCCATCTTCATCCACATTGTGCTGGCTTGGTTTGTCCACCCCCAAAAAAATTAATTAATTGTTTAGCCTGTAGTTGGAATGTTGCATTTCCAGTCTCCCAGGGAAATGTTGTTATAATAACTGACATAATTATTGCAGCGAAGTGTTACATAGCAGGAGCTGGGGGCACGTGCCCTGCAGTCCCCAAACCAGCTTTTATATTGGGGTTTCAGCCCAATATTTCTGTATCAACATGTCAGTGCTAACCTGCAGCTGCCCAAAAGCATAAACCATGGCATTTCTGAAATATTTCCCGTGGTACAGCTGATTTTTTAATATTGAGAACTAATTATTTGAATTTTTTTTAAAATTATTTTTTAACCTAAGCAGTTTGAAACACTCCTCTAATGTCTCATATCTGCCTGGAAGAATTCTATGCTTCTGTTTTGTGTCCTTGGTGCAGACTGGCTGCATGGTTCTGTGTTTTGCAGTATGGAATGTGCCCTGCTTACTCACCATATTTGTGGTTTTATAAATCAGTTAGTTAACAGAGACAGGCTTGATTTTATTCTTTTTTGTTTGGGTTGCTTTTTTTTTCTTCTCCAGGAGCTTCTTATGTGGTCTTAGGTAGGTCCCTTGAGATCCTCTTTAGAGACATAACAAAGTGTTAAATTCCCAGGAGCTGGTGCCTCTGTGGGTCTGTTTTAGCCTCTGGTGATGTGATTTCTCAGTCTTTAAATGGGAATAGCAGGGATGTTACACCTCAGAGAAAGGTAATTCAGGTAGATACATTCACCACCAAAATGGACTTGGATCAAATGCTGGAATTGTGTGAGCAGGCAGGCCTGGATTGAACGGAGCCTTAATTTATGCTGCACAGTAAGTGGCACAGTGAAATGCCTTAAAACAGGAGCCAGAGCTGTGTTTGGGAATGCTGGTGATAAGCTGGGAAGCTGGAATGCTGCTCTTGGGGTAGCCAGGTACCACAGGCACAGCTCCTGCTCAGTCACAGCGCAAGTGGAGGCACGGGGTTGGAAAGATTTCTTAGATAATCACGCTTTTTTAAAAGGGCTTTTTTTTTTTTTTTTTTTTTTCTTTTGAAAGCTGTAGAAGTGAGTCATCAGTTCTGTTTCCAAGTCTGGGCTGCTGAGCAGGGAATGAGCAGTTTGCCCACCAGGAATGGTGCCGAGGGATTCAGTGCTGGTGTGGTTCTTGGCAGACCCCTCCCAGAGCTGTTAATAGTGTTGTAGATGTGCAGGGGGTTAGATCTGAGGCTCTGTGCCCTGGCAGAGCTAAAACAAGAATAGGCAATGTGCTAATATTGTCAGGAATAGTCTTGCTTTGGCAGGAATACAGATTAGACTACCTGATAAGTCATCTTAAAAAAAAAAAAGTCTAGTCTTTGAGTCAGTGTTACAGTACAAGGAATCCTACTTCTAAAAAAAAGCCAACTGTGATTTTCTATTTTTTTTTTAATACAGTAATGATAAAGGTGATCCCAAAGAAATCCTTATGAGGTAAGAAATGAGGAAATATAAAGAGATTTCTACTGGTTTGTTTCCTTCAATTCTTTGTTACGTATAGGAGTGTTACTCTAAATAATTCTGACTCCAGAGGCATTCCTTGCATGGCACTTTTGGAACAGCAGAGTCCATTAGAGCAGCACATGTACATGTCAGGCTTCAACAGTTTCATGCAGTCAAGTGTGTAGTTGACTCGGGACCAAGCTGGATCCTGATGTTGGGAGTCCCTCTTTATGTGGAAGCTAAAACCCTTGGAGAGATCCCAGTGCTGCAGAGAAAGGCAGGAGCAGGGAAGTGCCACCCATTGCTGGAAGGCAGCTGGAGAGTGGGGAATGGTGTAACAAAGAAAGCAGCACAGGGATGGAGGGGTTGATTGGGTTGGTCTGGCCTTTGGAGGTTAGAATGAGGAACTGAGATTGGGTTGCAAAGGATTGAGTTTGTATCAAACCTCCCCTCCAAAGCTGGAATCCTGTGGACTCCCTGGACTGGCTCTTGGAAGTGGCTCATGGAAGCTGAGGGAGCCAGGCCTGTTCTGATAAAACTGATTTTCTAGCCACTTCGATTGTGCCATGTTGGGCTGCAGCAACATCCAGTGCTGGATGAGATTTTAGCAATTCTCCCCTTGCAGAAGCTGTGCTTTGTGCCCCAGTCCCTGAGCGAGGGAGGCGTGTTTGAGCCTGCTGCCCTCCCCGTGCTGCTCACTCAGCCCTGCCTTGCCGAAGGCTCTGGGCTGGGTTTCACCACAGAGGTGTCAGCCTTGGGTTCCCTGGTGTCTGCAGGAGTGGCCTCCTTATTGAAGGGACAGTGGTGTAAAAGTGAAATTTGCCTGGGCAGTTTTAAATGAAATCTTCACCTGTTGTTTTCAAGGATCTAGAAGTGAGACAGCAGATCAGCTTAGAGCAGCAAAATTGTGGTGACACTTTTATCTTCCACAAGTTATTACTCAGAAATTACTCATCGATGGGATTCATCTTGTGTAACCCTTAAACACAGACCAGAGAATGAATTTGGTAAATAATCTGAAAAAACCCCCAATAAAAGTAGTTTATCAGCAAAATAACTGTGAGGTTTGTTTTTGCTGAGAAAGTGGATTTGTTTCATCACCTGCCAAAATTTTATGCAAATAGTCCAACCTGAAGCACAAGTATTCCTGATTGGCAGTGTTTGCCTTGGAAGCTTCGTGTTTCATTAACTGCTGGTGCTGAGCTGATTGATTAGAATTGGTAGGAGACGTTAAGTGATTGGTCTGGTGTTGAAATGTTCCTTTTTCACCAGTAAGATCGTTCAAGATCGGCTGAAACCTGGCAGAAGGGCAAACAAGGCAAACAGCAGGGCTGCCTGTTTCAGGTGGAGGTGACCACCAAACGACAGGGGGATTTCTAGGAGAGGAGGGCATGGACACATCTGCTTCCATTTCCCTGCGTGCTGTCTGTGAGCTGTGTTTTGGTTTGGGGAGCACTGAGTCAGCCACGCAGGAGTTAAGGAGTGAACGCAAACAGAAGAGTTAGGGATTTTCACCCAGCCTGAGTGCTTCCCTCAAGGGGAAAGATGCTTTCTGGCACTGCAGCAGGGGAGAGAGAAGCAAACAACTCTTGTTGTACCCACCTGGAACCGTGACAGTGATGTTTTAATCTTTTGAAGTGAACGAGTTCCTATGGCTGGGCAAAAATTCGCCTGTGAAATGGCTGATTCTGTAGGTGATACGTTCTCCCTTTAATTAAATAGCTGACTTACCTTGACAATTAATTGGAGTGATGTATGATTTTTATTAGAAACCCATGACTAATTTTTTCTTGCCGTTCCTGCTATCTTGTTGTTCTTGTCTCCCCTCCTCCCGAGTTCTGCTGCGTGCCAGCCGTGTCCTCCAGGCACTGGTGCAGACCAGTGTTCCCTCTTGCTTGGGCTTTTACCTGCTCCAGATAAAGCCATTGTTTTCAGGTATTTTCCACGTCGTCTTTCAGAAATTTTCCATTTCATCACACTTTTGCAATTTTTTTTTGTTTTGTTTTCAAAGAGTCTGGGATTCTTTACATAAACTTAAAAAACTCCCACCCATCCAAAACTCCTGAAAACATCTCACCACCACAAAACCCCCCACCGTGTAATACAGTTTGCTTCCTTTAATACCACATTTCCTACTTCATTAAAATAACTGCCAGGTTAAAAAAATCCTCCCTGCAGTCATCCCTGTGCCTGTAATCTGCAAGGAAACTCAAGTGAATTTTATATTTAATTACAACAGGCAAGATTCAAAATGGATGTGACTGAAGACATTTCTGTTAAAATCAGAGCAGCAGCTACAAAGGAGTCAGTTTGTCCCTTGTCCTCCTCTCCCTGCCTGAAAGGAGCTGAGGCTCAAGCCTTTCTCTAACATTACAACAAATGATGTGGACAATTCTTTAGGTTTTTTCCACTTAGGAAGCTTTAGTCTTTTTATAGGAAATTTGTTTCCATGGGGGAACTTAGGCATGGATGAGTGGGGAACAATGCATTGTTTGTTAAAACAGATTTTTTTGAAGGGAGTGGGCTTGAAAGGAAGGAAATGTGGTTTAGATTTAAGTTTCTTTTGAAATTTCTTCCTCTTCTTTTGCCTCATCCTCCCCACCCCGCAAATACAAAACAAAAATCCTAACAACCAGAAGTCCCCAAACTAGCTTTTCACCACACGTGTCTTTAAAATATTTGGTACAATCTGGAAAGCCAGAGGAAATTAAAAATCACTGTCTTGTGTATCCTTTCTTTCCCTTCCATCTCTGGGTTGTTCTCCCCCAAGAGCATGCAGCTTTTGCCTCAGCTTTTCTAGTCCACCCTTTGGGCAGGGTTTATTTAGTCTGTGTCTCTGGTGTGTGTGTTTGAAGTAGTTTAAGCCTCAATTTATCCACGTGCTTAAACATTGTGCTGAATGAGGTCCTCACATCCTCTGATCCCTGGGCTGTTCATTCACAGGGTGGCTGTGGAAGGAAGAGCCCTACGAGGGGCAGGTGGGGGTGAGGATTCTGGGGGAGGAAGCTCAAGGCAGGAATACAGTTTAATTTTTAATTGGTTGGATTTAAAGCAGGCCAGTTGGCTGGAAATCTCTCTCTCTTTCCCTTTCCTTACAGGTCCGTGGCAGAGCTGCTGTGACAATCTCCTCCCTGCTGCTGGCTGCCATGGCTGACCCCATCGCAGAGGAACCCATGTCCCAGGTCCCTGAGCTGTGCTGTGAGTGTGGCCAGGCCCACCCCTTGCTGGACAATCACCTGTACAACTTCCAGGACGAGGTGGACGATGAGCTCATCTGCCACATCTGCCTGCAGCCCCTGCTGCAGCCCATGGACACGCCCTGTGGGCACACGTACTGTTTCAAGTGCCTTGAGAACTTCATGCAGGAGTACAGCTTCTGTCCCATGGATCGCAAGAAGCTCTCCTTCCAGCAGTGCCACAAGTCCAGCCTCCTGGTCCGGAACCTGCTGGATAAGCTGATTGTGCTGTGTCCCTTCAAGGCTGAGTGCCAGCAGACCATGCAGCGCTGTGAGCTGGAAGCTCACCTGCAGAACAGGTGCATTCCCCTTCCCATCCTGTCAGTGCTCCTTGTGCAATGCCGGGGCTGTTGTGCTGCTCGTCAGAACCATCCATTCTCAGAGCAGCTCCTGAACTGGGGCAAGGTGGGACTCCAGAGGTGCCAGGGTGAGGCTGCAGAGGTGGGTGGGTGAAGACAGTGTAATTGTGTGTGTGCTCTGGAGGAGAAGGGTGAGCTGCTCACCCTCAGGTCATCTGCAGACACTAAACCTGTCAAATCCACCGACATTTGTGGGTCCTGAACTGGTGCACCAACCCTGGAGTTGTTACAAACAAGCCTTTTCTTGTTTCCCTTGTGCAGAGAAGACAGGCACAAAGTCAGGGCTCCGAAAGCAAGGGATTGTGCAGTGCTGCCAGTTTAATTGGTCCAATTAAAATGTGCAATACGTAAGTCTTTGATTCAAATAGTGCAAGTCCCTCCAAGCTGCACATTATGCACTTGCTGAATCACCTGCTTACAATTCCATTATCTTCTCTCATTCTTTCGCTGAAAAGGGGGGAAGCAAATGAAAATGACTATTTTTTTTTCTGTTCCTCTTGTGCAGAGGAAGGGAGATTTTTTGGTGCTTCCACTGCTGGTTGAGCTGTTGGCAGGCAGGATATTGTCACTTTAAAAGGAGTGCAGGTGACAAAACTCTTGCCGTGGTGCTTGGAGAACCCTTGTTCCTACCTGGTTAATGATTTGCAGGGAAGGGAGCTAAGTGCAGGTGAACAGACCTTCCTTGGCAGGGTGGATTTTGTCAGCAGGCAATGAGAGATGCCACAGGCTTGTTTCCTTCAGCTGTGCTGTAGTTTGCTGTGGCAATGGCATATTTCAAACATAAGCCAACCAGGGAAGAGGTACACTTAGGATACCTTTGCAGTTCCAGCCAAAGATGTACCCTTGTGGTTCTTGCTTGTCTCCAGTCCCCAGGAGCTGAGAGCTGGTGTTAGAGCCAGGGGAAGGGATGGAAGGTGCTTGAGTGCCCCTTTCCCTTCAGTGAAAGTTTATAATCTCCTTTTTCTTGAGGCAGCCCTTTGTAGTGGCTGCTTGTTATCAGGCTGGGCTGAGTGCTCGGGCTGCAGGGCTGGGGCCATGGCTCACACCAGGGCTGGGCCTTCCTCTGCTCTGCAAATCTGCCCTGCTATCAGTAAACTCCTGTCACTCCTTAATCCCTCTGGCTCAGGAGTTACACACAGGGAGGGAGGGAGGCACCTGAAATGTTTACATTAGAGACCTGCCTGGAAACTGTATCATTCTCTTCTGTATTTCACAGTTGTTTGTATCTTTCTTGGGGACAGAGTATTCTAAGATTGGAGGCTATTTCCCCTGGGCTGTGGGCACAGTCAGGCTGAAAAATGGGGAAAAAATTAAAAGATAAGAAAATTACACTGGGATTTGGGTGGTTTTTTGTTTTAAGTGAGATTAACTGATAGGAGAAGCTTTAAGGAAATAAGCACCTAGAAACTTATTTTCTTGGGGGTTTTCCCTGCCTTTTGCAAGCTGAGTTTGTGTTTTGATACCTCTAGAGGGACATGTGCACAAGTGGATCAATCAGCTTCTGTCATTAAGTTCAGGGTTATTTTACTGCTTGGAGAATAAATGGGTAGGAATAAACCAGAGAAAGTAATACTGGGATGAGACTTCTTTAGCCAGAGTGTAAATAGTTCAGTTCAATTCAAGAAGTGACTCTGATACACACCCAATACTACTCATGTCTCTGAAAGCGATGTTTTTGCATTTTTTGCCTCCTCGCCTGTCACTATTTTTATAAATTCTCATGATAAAAGAGCTGTTATTCCTCACCCATTAGTGCCAAGATGGGCTGGTGATGGTGTATCTGCATCCATTGTACACCTTTTGTGTGTTCAATTCCATCCCAGGTCTGGGATCTGTGTGGGGAGCAGTCAGTGGGATTGGGAGCTAAACTGCTCCCATCCAGATAGAGAGCCATCACCTGCATGGACTGGACCAGGTCCAGGGTGAGGTCTCATTCTACAACAGAAAATGCCCGATCCTCCCTTCTGCTCTTGTGTGTAGCTGGTGGGTTAAAACAAAGCCTAATTCAAGGCTGAGCTTGAAACTTGAGCCACTTTCTTTGCATCAAGGTACAGATCATAGTGATCCTAAAACGTCAGAGCTCAGTATTTGCTTATATTTAAGAAGGATTGTTTTCCTCATGGAGTGTTTGCCAGGTAAATATTTAGCAAGGGAGACTCCTGTTTCTATTACGTTCTTCTTTTTCAAATAATTTGCTTAATAATTTCAAAAGTAGTGAAATAACAAGCCTGCTCTTAAGCTGATACTTGTATAAGTAGAAACTGAACATCAAATGAGAATCAATTTCAGCATCTGAGGCATGAGCACTGCACTGGTGAGGTCTGGAACAAGCTTCTTCCCACAGGTTTGCCAGAGCTTTCATGTGCTGGGTCCCCTGCCCAGGCAGAGACAGTCACTGACAGTCCCTGCCAATCTCTCTCCAGGTGTCCTGGGTTTAAGAAATACAAATCTGAACTCCAGCGGAAAAAGAATCCCATTTCCAAAGGGAAGGAAGATCCTCCTGCCAGGGGGGAGACAAACACGCCCAGGGATCCAGAGGTCCCAAGCGGAGGCTCCTCACTTGTGGCAGAGAGCTCTGGAGCTGCTGTGGTGTCCCTGGGGACTGCAGAGCCTGGACTGGTTAATCCAGCTTTTGAGGAGACTGAAGAAGGTGAGAGCTTGGGACAGAAGTGGAACTATGTATTTATCTGTAGTAATATAAAAATGAGGCAGTTATCTCAGAAAATTCAGTTTTTAAGTGTCCCCAACACTGTCAGGCGTCCTCAGTGCTGCTCAGCCATTAGCAGCCACCAGAGGCATCTCTTTTCCTTGAGCAGAAGGGAGATCAGGGGTGGCAGAATCTGCTCACAAGCACTAAACTGTGCAAAACCGTTTGGAGAATCTCTGCTAGACTGCAGTGAGTATTTGCAGTACTCTGTGCAGAAACAAAGGCAGTCCCTGTCACTGGGAGCGTGGAGCACTTAAAGCCCTCGCAGAAGCCAAATAATTAGTAACTAGGAAGTGCTCCAGGTTCTTTTTAATCTTGTTAGGAAAGTTAAATATACAGGCAGTTTCCTGGAGTGGTCAGCACCTCCCTCCTGGTGTTTTTCTAGCATAAGTTAGGTTTTGGATTAACAGGCAGCTCTGAAAGCCTTGCAGACCAAATAACCATCTCCACTTCAGTGTAGCAGCGCTTGTCTCAGCTTGGTAGGAGGCAGCAGCGTGGAAACCTCAGTGCCTTGTCTCAAAGTTAGGCTCAGCTTCCAAGTGTGCTGGAGCTGACAACCCCTGTGCCTGGGACAGAGGTAACTCACAGGTCAGTTCAGTTCCCTGTTGGCTTTTTCCCAAAGCACGCCTGGAGCAGGTTTTGTATCTCTGGTGTGGCACCTGCCCTTCACCCTGCCAGGCAGTGCTGGGCCTGCCTGAGTGTCCCCATGCTGGGACATCTCATCCCTCTTGTTAACAACTTTCATCTTCAAAGTGCAGCATTGCCTAATCTCCAGTATGCTGTGAAACATTCCTCCTGTTTTACAGGGGGGGATGGGAAAAGGGGAGCAAAGGAAATTAGAGGAAGGAAGTTGCAGAGCAGTAATTACAGCTGGGTAGTCCCTTTCCCTCATGGGCATCATGGAAATTGGAATTTGTTGTGTGCGTGCTCCAGCTGTCACAGGAGAAAAATAAATCTCTAAATATAGCCAAGCCATACTGAATGCCCTTTAATAAACCCCAAGCAAGAACAATAAAGAGTTTGAATCCACCAGAAGCTAGGAGAAAATGGGGAAAATTCTGGAGAAACTGTAAAGAAACAGAGGGGTCTTAAGCTTTTTATGTGACCTTAGGTCTCCTGATAGTTGCTTTCCCTCCAGATGCCACATTGAAACAAACCTGCCAGGGGTTTGAATCTTGGGATGCTGTGGAAAGGAAGATTCTGTTAATGTGTTGCTTTTTCTCTTCAATTTCCACAAGCAGACCTTCCTCAGAGAACCAGTCTTGTGGCTGAAACCACCACCATCGAAATCCACCGGGAAGATCCGGAGGAAGAGCTGGGGATGAGGATAGTTGGGGGTAAGGACACCCCCCTAGGGAACATCGTTGTTCAGGAAGTGCTGCGGGACTCTGTGATTGCTGCTGATGGAAGAATTGCTCCTGGGGACCACATCCTTGAGGTAGGAAAACCCCATTGCTTCCCCTGACTGGGGGAGGAGAGTGCCTGGAAAAACTGGGAAATCTCTGCAGCTCAGGGTTTTAGAGCACAGGTCTCTGTGTCAGATCAGATCTCTGTGTCAGCAGCACTCTGTGTGTGCTGGGGCTGAGGAACAGACTTCTGGGCTTCCTTCCAGTCAGACTCATATTTCCCTTGCATATTTGACAGCTTTTTGAAATTTAGACCATTTTGGATGAAGTAAAAGATTCCTACCTGATAAATTTCACACAGCAGCCCCATTGCTCTGCTCTAGTTAGGAAGTCTCACAGTTGCTTGCTGCACTGTGTTGCTTAAGCTGCATATTCTCCGTGGGCAGGTCCAGGGTGAGAGCTGCTGACCTGCAGTGAGTATCAGCTCCGAAATGTGAGTAATGCAGAGCTCCAGCCCCAGCCTGACCCATGGCCGGGGCACTGCCCACACTGCTGGGGCTGTGTGGCCCTGGGTGACCGAGGTGACACCTGGTACACGCGGTGACAACTGTTAGCACCTCCAGCCATGGCTGCCCAACCATCTGACAAGCCATAAACCCTCATTATCCCATGGGATTGGGCATCAGGAAGGGCTGGCAGCCCCCACACACCAGTGGCCAATGAGATCTCCAAGTTGGTTTCTCAGGTAGAACGATGGGGGGACTCCTGTTTTATCCAGCTGGATTGTCCATGTCTCAGTCTCAGTAAATAGGGCAGGTCCCACACTTAGGAGCCCTATTAACATCCTAAAAGACTGCAGAGTCTGATGTGACAACAGGCAAAGCAAACGTAGCCTTCTCAGAGTCACCCTGGTAAAAGCATAATTAGATGGATGATTCCAGAAGCTTGCAGATTATGGACCACTAAAAGTGGAGATTTGAGTCTTCTCCCAGTCTGTACTGAACACTGGAAGTTAAGGAAAAGCAGATCTGCATTGCCATGGGATGAAAGGAATGATTGAACACTTTCAGATTTGTTGGTTATGTGGGTTGTCCTGTCTTGTCCCTATGGCCAGTTACTCACCAGTTACAGTCTAATTCCATCAGCTTTCTTCATTCTTTTTTGGAAAACTTTGCTCCCTAATGTGCATCAGAGTCAGAGATTGCACAGGGAGTTTTCCATCCTGCTCCAGCCTGGCCGTGCCCCACGCTGCGGGACAGTGCCTAATTAATGTGGGCTCTGATTAGTGAGTGCTTTGTTTGTCTCTGTAGGTGAATGGCGTCAACATCAGCAGCGTGACTCACTGCCAGGCTGTCTCCTTCCTGCGCCACCCAGGCCCTGTTCTCCACCTCATGGTCCTGCAGGAGAAGGGCTTTTCCAACAAGGCTGCGCAGCAGGATTCCGCTTCCACAAACCGGGAGGTGATCCACGTCACCTTGGTAAAGAGAGACCGATCCGAGCCCTTGGGAATCAAACTGATCAGGAAGACTGAGGAAGCAGGGATTTTTATTCTGGATCTCTTAGAGGGAGGCTTGGCAGCCAAGAACGGGAAGCTGAGCCGGAACGACAGAGTCCTGTCAATAAATGGGCAGGATTTGAGGCAAGGAACACCTGAGGCCGCTGCCCAGATAATCCAGGTGAGTTCAGACATGGAGAGGTTGTGTGGAAATGGCTCTGTGTGGCTGATCCAGGGCTCCTGTTCTGAGCTGGGGCTAACAGAACACACCAGGGCAACCTGCGTTCCCCCAAACCTCTCCCTTGGAAAGTGACTCCCCTGTGGATGTGTGGGAAGCACAGCTTCCAAGTGAAGATAAACACGGAGAGTGGGAATCCATGTGAGTCATGCCTGACAGGGCTGAGGAGAAGCAGTGGCTCATGGCACAGGAGCTCATCTGAGGGGTTTGGCTCTCCTGTGTGGTGTTTGCAGCCTCTCAGCCTTGCAGAGGGAATGTTGGTGTGCACTGTGTGGATTCGTGCAGCAGGCAGGGAGGGATCAGGGCAGCCTCTTGTGCTTCCAGCAGTGACACTGAAGGTGCTGGCTGGGACATGGGATGGGCTGGCAGCACAGGACAGGTCCCTTTGGACTGATTTGAAGCCTCTTCTCCCCATTTTACCTGTATTTGGGAAGAGAAACTGGAAAACGACATGGGGCACCTCAGGCTAAAAACATTCCAAGGTACTAAATGGGTAGAAGAGGGGTGGTCTTTCCCTGTGGAATGTGCTCCTGCTGCAGCATGCCAGAGGTTTTGGTGGAAGGAGTAGGCAAGGAATGCTGGTTAAAGGATTAAGGATTGCTGCATGTGCAGCAGATATCACATAGATCAGTTTAAATTCTTTATCTCCCCAGGCGAGTGCCTCCAGTTTGTGTTTTTATCTACAGATCCTGACACAATGCACCTCATCCCATTCTGTTTATATCCCAGAAAGGATGTGAGGTCAGCAGGAGGGAGAGCCAGTTCTCTTCACAGTTATCAGAGGAGTGCAGTGGCATGGGAGAAAGAGCAGAGTTCCAGCACTGAGATCCCTTTTGTGTTGTACGTGTGCTTCCGTTCTGTGGCCTCTTAGAATTTGTTTGCATCCCACAAGTGCTGCTGCATTCCTGTTGCAATGTGAATATGAGGAACTCTTTTGATCCCACTGGAACCAGCAACCAAAGGCTCAGAACTGGCTTCTTGAGGTTTGGGGGTTGAATCTCTTTGGAAGTTGCATTTGTGTAAAACTGCGAGTTTTCCAAACATGATCTGTTCCTCTGAGGGCTGGTTGAAATCCTTGCTTAAATGTAACTTAAAGAGCCCCTCTTCCAAGGCCAGGGAATTCACTGTGGCACCAGGGAAACAGGGTGCTGTGGCAAGGAGTGAGAGCAGCGCCCGCATTTCTGTCACCAGGGCAGGAAACCCCTCGAGTGAGCACATGGGCCTTCCCCAGTGAGTCCTTCTCAGTGAGGTTCTGCCAGGTGATCTGAAGGGACAAACCCAAGGGGAGCAGCAGGAACAATAGTGAGCACTTCCCCTGCAGCCCTGCCAAGGCCACACATGCAGCTGGTGAAGTGTTTAACCGGCAGCAGTCTCAGCCCAGAGGTACTCTGGGGAAAAAATGGATGGGAGATGGTGAACAATAGATGAACAGAGCTGGGAGGGACAGAGCTTTAACAACTTCCCATGCAATAAAAGCATCCAGTGCTTGTCATGGTCAGTGTGTGTGGACCAGCCAGTGTTCCAGCTCTGTTCATGCTGTAGCACAACACAGGATGCTATTTTGGTTGTTGTACCGAAGTGCAGGGATTAATCATCCCTTTCCACCTTCTCTTGTTTGGCATTTGTGGGGGAGGGAGGCACGAGTGAAGCCCGCCTCTACTCCTGTTCCTTCTGACTCATGGTTGCTAATTCCCTTTTTCTTTTTCCAACCACATTCCCTGGCTCTTCACAAAAGACTTTGCATCACATTGAGGAGCTGCTGGAGAACCTCTGTAGGAACTGATGCCAGCCCTTCTCCCTCCCCAAGGCAATGAGGGCTGTCCCTCATTTCTAACCCATTTTCCTCTCTAATTTCTACTCTTTGTTTCTCTGGGCAGACCACTGAATCCAGAGTGAACTTTGTGATCCTGAGGCAGCCTGGGGTGCAGCTGGGGGAGCCAGTGGAGGATGGCAGCACCTCCAACAGCAGCAGCAGCAGCAGCAGCAGCAGCAATGGGGGGAGCCCAGTGCACCATCGCAGGCGACCAGACCAGAACCACTACAGACGAAAATCCAACTACCAGAAGGTGGGGCTGGGAAATGAGGCAAGGGTGCTGCTTATTCTTGGCTTTGTAGATGCATTGTGCTGTTCTGTGCTGGTGTTTTATCACAGAAGGCTGATCAGCAGCTCCATTTCTGCTTGGGCAGGCTTGGGGCTTTTGGTACTTGAGGACCAGTTTGTCATCTACAGGGAAACATCACTTTAAGGGAAAAAGGTGTCAAAATTTCTTCAGTGTTGATGCAGAGCTGGTGTTTAATCCTTTCTAGTCTGGAAAGGGCAATGAGGAATTTGCCATCCATGAGATACTTGGGATTTGCTTCTTGACATCCATCAAGCCCCCCACACTGAGGGTGTTGCAGTGACACCCAGTTGAACTGGTGTGGAGCCAGAGGCCTTTATGGTCCAGGAGAATCCCCAGGTGACCCTGCTGTGACTGCAGTGTGTGTCTGCCACTCCTTTGTGGGGCACAGCAAACAGCAGGAGCAAGAGGAGAATCCCCAGTGTGGTGAACCCAGAGAGAAAATCTGTGTGTAGAGCTTCCAGCTGAGTGACAAACCTGCTGCAGCTGCTCAGACTGGTGTGTTTCAGCATCCCTGGGGCTCAGGGAGCAGCTGTCCTGCGTGGCTGGAGTGTGGTTCCTGGATTTAAATCCCTGAGCAGCATTTACACCCTGTTTGTACAGCCTGTGCTCCAGTGTGTGCCTTCACTGCAGCCTAAACATTGAATCAGGGAGAGCTTCATTGCCTGGCACAAGCAGCCTTGAGATGAGCTTGTAGCTTGTTCCTCAGTGCAAAAGTCCCTACAGCAAATGGATTTGGGATCATTAGGACAGCACTGCCTCAGCTCTGGTGGCTCACCTTAGAAATGCAGCTCTGTGTTCCCCCCCAGCAAGGACATGGGAAGCTGACTCTGCCATCCAGCAGCGTTGCTGGAATGCTCTGGGCTGAGGATACAAATGTTGTTGTCTTCCAGAGCTGGGCTTCTCCTGCTAAATGCATTAATGAAGCTGTGTTTTGTACTGTCATTCCTTTGTAGGATTTGCCTCAGGGATATGTCAGTCATGAGAAGACAGTTGCAATAAAAAAGGAGCCAAAGGAATCTTTGGGAATCACAATTGGAGGTGGAAGGGATAACAAAAACAAGCTCCCCATCTATGTGACAAGCGTGCAGCCCATTGGATGCCTCTTCAGGGATGGCAGAATCAAGAGAGGTGAGGGAGGCTCTCAGACCCTTTATCCTTTAGGAACTGTGGGTTTTTCCAGTGGAAGCTGGACTTGGACACTAAAGAGAGGTTGGAAACAGGGTTCACATGACCCCTGGAGGCTGAAATGGGCTCCAGAGCCAAAGGTCTGTAATAATCCCATTTTATTTCATCAACAGGGGATGTGCTTCTGAGCATAAATGGCATCGATTTGACTCATCTGAACTACTATGAAGCTGTCTCAGCACTGAAATCCAACGCAGCCTCCCACTCAGTCACACTGAAAGCCTTGGAAATCCTCTCCCTGAACTCCCCAGAGCCATCCCTGGACATCAGGGAGCAGGGATTCAGCTGGTCTCCCCTCTGGATCACGTGGCTGGGACTGCCTAGGTATGTTTGTCAGGGATTGTGCAGAGAGCTGTTAATTACAGGCTTGACTTTCACTCAAACACTAGAAATTAATTACTTTGTTGATGAACTTGGAAGCATTCCTGGTATTCCCGTTTAGCTGTAAGGCAGTGGAAAGCCCTATTTGCCAATGAGATCATGGAATAATGAGTGCATAAGGAACTTCCACGGTTTTTATGGAGTGACCCATCATTCCCACACTCTTGTAGGACAGTAGCCTTGCTTTAGAAGCCTTGAAACCCCTTTTTAAAAGAAATAGTCAAGGTTAGATAGAGTCCCTGCTTTCAGTTTTTATTTACGTTCTGTGCTGACGTAGCACTTGCCACTGCTGCTCTCAGGGTTATTTATTTGCAGAAGCTGCCAGAGCCATGGCTCAGAGCTGTGGTTTTGCACTTGTGTGGTGCCTGTGGAAGGAAACCATGGAGGAATCAGTAAGCTCGAGCTGGGTCTTCTGGTTGTTTATGTGCGAAAAACTCCGACAAAAGTAAATTACAGTTTGAAAGTAGATAATTGGATCTTTGTCCTGGTGAGAAGTTAACTGAGAAGGCTTTTGAAATCTGAAGCTCCTCTGCAAACTGCTCAAGCAAAGCCCTTGAGGCAAAAACGTTTATTAGGAAAAGTTCAGCTGCTGGAATAGCTCAGCGGGGCGATGATGAGCAGCACTTTCACAGCTCCTCGGTGCCAGGAGGTAACCTGAGCTGGAGCCGGGATGGAGCCGGGATGGAGCCAGGGCACACGAGACGCTCCTGCCACACCTTGTGTGTCACCTCGCCAAGGCTTTGCGGGGCTCTGTGCCACCAGCTCGGGCAGCGAGTGCTGCTGGCACTTCCATCTCCCATTCCCCAGGCTCCCTCAGGAGACAAACGGCGCTGGCCGGCACCCAAAACCAGGGAGCTCTCACCGAGGAGCCAATACCTGAACTGGGCATCCTGGATCCTGCAGGAAAACCTTTCCCTGCTCTGCTCTGGCAGCTGAAGGGAGCTGCTGCCCCTCACGTTTGCTGCCAGTGATGCCCAGCTGCTGAAAGCCTTCCTTGTACCAGTGCACAGAGGGAATAAAATCCTCTGCTCTCCTTAACGGCACGGGCGTAGCTGCTGCTCACCGTTCATTTGGGTTTGTCACTGGGGCTGTGGGTGTTCATTAGCAGAATTAACAAAGTTATTCAGGAGTCTTGCAGGTCCCAAACCCCTTTAGAGCCGGGTGATTTCCTGTTAGCTCTTAAACCAGTGCTGACAACACTGAGAAAAGATTTCTAAAGGACTGGCATCATCCCACTTGAGAATTAACCCTCTGACATGCCCTGCAAAGGGGTATCCCAAATCCTAAAAGCCAGGAAAATGAGGCTGTTACATAGCTGTGTTTGCCATGAGGGAAAACACAAATTCCTGCTCAGGCAATTTTACTCATAACCTCTCTGTTTTTGACACAGCTACCTTCACTTCTGTCAAGATATCGTCCTTAGTAAAGGAAACCTGGAAAGTTGGGGCTTCAGCATCGTGGGAGGCTTTGAGGAAAGCAAAGGAAACCAACCCTTCTTCATCAAAACCATCGTGCCCGGGACTCCGGCATTCCGGGACAGGAAGCTCAAGTAGGTGTGAGGTACCCGGGGAATCATCACCGCCACCAGTGCTGGGAGGGGTTTCCCAGGACTCTTTGACTCTTGGAAGGAGAGTTCCAAGTTCAAGGTCCAAGTTCATAGCTCGTTGTGACGCTCATTTGAGAGTTAATACTGTTGCCAAACTTGTAACAAACTAAGTGCTGCATTAAGCAGCGTTTTGGTTTCTCCACAGAGGTGCAAAGAAAAGGAATTTACAGCCCTTTAAAACCTAACTGTGAAGGGTTTAATTGGGTAATTAGGTAAAAGTAGAAAGGGGATGATTGAGAGGAATCTGGAGGTTCCAGACCACACCTTGTGTTGGATTAGGGAAAGTATCCCAACGCAAGCAACAAAAGCCCTCCCGTGCAGGAAACTGAAGTGGAGCTTTGCTGATGAGGGCGTTGGTGCCAGATCCCAGTGGGAGGAGCAGGGCTGGGGTAGGGAAAGTATCCCAACATCTCGGGGATGCAGAGCTGGCTCCTCTGCAGGCAGGGCTGCCACAGACAGAGGGAGGGGACCCAGCCGGGCTTTGCTCCCAGAGCCGAGGTGGGAGGAGTGGGCTCAGCTGGGCTCCTGTGGGAGCGCTGGGACAGGGGCTCAGCACCTCGCGCCCCTCAGAAGGTGCTGGGTGTGCCAGAGGGGGGCAGGTCCCTCCCACACGTCTGATGGTGGCACTGGGGAGCAGCTCGGTGCCTGGAGCTCCTGAGGAGCTGCAGGGCTGACCTGGGGCATCCGTGTTTTACCAGCACCGCTCCTCCCTCTGCTGCCTGCCCTGCTGGGCACGCTCCGCTGCCCCTCGCTGGTCACCCCAGCACCTGCTGTGGCCTCCTTCTCCCCTCCCCTCCGACTCAAGGGAAAAAGTTCTTTCAAGGAGGAGTTGATTTGGCTCAGGGTGGGCTCAGGGTGACCGTGGGTGCAGTGTTAATAATGAACCCAGTCCTGAGTGGATCCTGTCTTTGGGCAGGTGTGGAGATGAAATCGTGGCAGTGAACGGAGTGCCGGCAATAGGAATGAGCAACTCGGAATTAATCCCAATGCTGAAGGAGCAGAGGAACAGAGTCACCCTGACCGTGGTGTCCTGGCCAGGGAGCCTCGTGTGACAGCTCCACCAAACCCCCAACACTTCCAGGTATCCAACAGCAGCTGGGCACCACCCAGAGCCACACCTGGCAGAGAAACACGGACTGCTCCACTCCTGCTCCTGGTGCATTGCCAGGGAAGACTCCTCGCTTCCTTTTTGTGGAAAACATTTTACCAACAAATCTGGATGCTGAATTCAAAGTAAGGGTTAATCCAACACTCGCTGGAGCTTCCCAGGCTCATTAAAGCTCCTTAGGATTGGTGGTGCACAGAAGGCTCTTCCCAGCGTTTCTCCACAACCTGCCCTGGAGGCTGCTGAGGCTCTCCTTGATTTTAGGGCTCTGCTTTCCATTGAGTATCTGAACGGGTTAAAACAGAGGCTTTTCAAAGCAGCTACTAAGTCTATAAGGATGGGACCCAATTAGGCATTCTGATTTTTCAGGATTTCCCAGTTCTCTTATTTTTAGGTGTCAGTAACCCAAGGAATGTGTCAATGCACCAAAACCCCACGGTCAGCCTGGGGAGCTGTGTTGCCTGTATGAGGGTCCTGTCACAAATCCTGACTGAGGATCCTGCCAACTCCACTGATTTATTGCAAAGGGACAATTTCAACAGCCTGAAGAACCACTCTCAAGCAGCGAGAGTGCTTTCACTGAAATAATGATGTTGCAAAATGTGACTTTACCAAAGGTCAAGGGCAAGGTTCACTCTTAGAGCACACAAGTTTCCCTGGTTTTAGGACTGATAAAAGCAGCTTTTCCCCCAGGAGGCAGGGGAGGAAGTGAATGGGCTGGTATCAGGCACCCCTGGCCCAGCCTGCTCCCTTTCTTTTTATGTTTGCAGGGCTGAGAGGTCAGCAGGGGCAGGAGCACCTGTACTGTCAGGCAGGTGAAAATCTCTCCTGCAGTTCTCTTGTGTCCCTCTTGCAGCTGGAGCAAAATATCAACTCATGGGAGCAGGGGAAGCTCAAAGAATCCTTGGCTGCAGGAAATGTCACCTCCAGAAGGAGACTGTGCCCAGCCTGGCTTCAGTTCAAACCCACTGTGCAGTTCAAATTTAGAATTTAAGAACTGAAGCCCGGGCAGGTTGGTTTGACCTCTGACACTGTGAAAGTTCCTCCTTGCAAACTCCACCTGAAGCAATTCCCTTTTTTTGCAGCTTAATGAGCAGTAGAAATGATGGGTTTTTCTCAAACCAGGTTGCACTGAGAGATCTTTTCCTCCTGTGTTGCCTCTGCTGCACCTTTTGCAGGAGCAGCTTTGTAAGAATGCAAGGAGTCTGTCCCTGTCCAAATGCTGCCTCCAATGAATGTTTAATTCCTTGTAGCAGCCCTGCAGGAAAGAGCCCAGGCCTGGCTGAAGCTTCTCCTGGGCTGGCAATTTGTCCTGATGGTGGCATGGGCCTTGTTTACACCCAGTGACTTCACCTCCTGCGCTGGGAGCTGCGGGCAGGGACAGCAGGGCCTGTCCCAGGGCCCGGGACACAGCAGGAGTGTGGCTCCATCCTCACGGCAGCCCTGGGGTGGCTGGGAACGCCCCTGGGGACTCTGACAGCACAGCTGGGGCTACCTGGGCTCCAGGGCTGTTTTCCTGTTGTTCTGCTGAAGGCCAAGAGCAAAATAATCCCCAGAGGAAATCTCGGCACCGACCTCGCTGGGACGCAAAAACGTGGAGCAAGTTTTTATCTCTTTCCAATCAACGTGCAGAACCTGTGCCTGGAACAGTAAATATTGATGTGGACAGAGAGAGGGTGATTCCCACTGCCTGCCCCAAACGTGGGGAAAAGGGCAGGAGGAGAGAGCTGTGCAGCTGCTGGGCTGGCAGTGGGAAGGAGGAGGAGGCTGCAGAACCATTTTTACTCCATCTCCTTTCAAGGTGCCTTCAACTTCACCAAAATGTCCTCATAATTTAAATTTTGTTTCCAAAATCAGCTTGTTAATAGATGTTGAGTTTGTTTTGATGCCTTTATAAATTATTGTCATATTGCTGAAAAGGATGACTTAGAGGTGTGGTCTTTACCCTTTCTTTCCATGTACCAGCTGATGCCCCCAGAACAGGTCACCTCAGAAAAACTGACCCTGGGAGGCAGGAAACTGTGTCATTGTCTTTGCTTCTCCCAGGAAAGCAGCTGGACTATCCTGGAATACACTGTGGCTGGGAAAAATCCCTCAACACCAGTAAACCCCACATCCCAACACCAGTAAACCCGCAGCAGCTTCCTGATGCAAGTACAGATTATTTCCAACCCCCACCTTAGCATTTCCCTGACAGTAAAGGCAAACAATTGACCTCTATTTAATGAAAAGAAACCAATTTAAAACTATTTACCTTAAATTCACAGCTGCTCCTGGCCCCAAAAGCCTGCCCCCACTAGTGAAGGTCCCTTCCACCTCAGTATATTCTGTGTTTTGGTTGCAGCTCATTCAAGTAACACAGGAGGTGCAGCCCTGACTGAAGCCATGCTGGATTCCCTGTTCCCACTCCCACAGCACCGTCGGGCTGGAGGGATGCAGGCTGGATGTGGTCACCATTAACTGTAGTACAGATTATTTCCAAGGAGTGGGGGTGGACACCTGCTTGGTGGACACCAGCTCTGGCCACCCCTGCAGAGGCACCAGGGACACCTGAGCGTGCAGAGAGGGGAGAAATGGCCTTGGCTGGGGCCAACCCCCACTCACCTGGGTGCAGCATTCCAGGGGGAACTCCTGATGCAGGGCAGGAGAAGCCAGCTCAGAGCGGGCGGGGGGCACTGCCCGGGCCCCCTTTGGCACCGGCTGCCCCAGCAAGGTCGGAGTTCCTGCGCTGGGAAAAGCCAGCACATCTCATCATCACCAGAGGCAGGCTCCCGAGGGAGGCTGGGCAGGGCCCCTCGCCCCTGGGCACTGCCCTGGCCAAGCCCGGGCTCTGGCAGGGAGGGTGGGCACCTCTCTGGTGTGCGGTGCCAGGGAGCACCAAGCGCTCCTGAATCCTCCTCACCAGTCTGGTTTGGGTTTCTCCTGGCCAGCAGCAAGTTCATCCCCCTCCCCTGAAAGCTCACAGCTGAAGCCCTGCCCCGACCAGGAGGTGCCAGGAGGATTCCCTGGCTCCACACCCCGTGCCAGGAGCTGGGATTGCTGCAGCTTGCAGTGCTGCCCAGGGGGCAGTGAGTGATGCCATATTCCTGAATCCAGGCTCCACCCTGCAGCCTGATCCCAGCTAGCCCTGGCTCAGTGCACACATTTCCCAGGAGCTCAAAGCACATTAAAAAAGCTCTAAGAAAACCAAAACCCAGCAGAAGCCCCAGTTCTCCTCCTCCTCTCCTGGGCTCTGCAGTTACACACCCAGCACTGCACTGGCCCAGTGTTTAACCCGGACCCAAAGGGCTCTCCTGGCACAGGTTGGACACTTCCAGGCACACTCAGACTTCCAAGATTACAATACCAAAAAATACAGAACGTTTCAGAACCGTATTATTTCAGGACAAATATTTCAGACAGTTTTAAATAACAAGTCAAAGGAAAATGAGACATTTATGGACTCACAAACAGAAGGGCAGGATCCTAAGGACCAGACAGATCAAAACCCCTGAAAATTATTTCCCCTGTTCTTCCCACCCAGAAACATCTCTGTTGCCCCCTTCCCCAACCAATACTAAGTCCAAAGAAACTTTGGAATTCGACTAAATTTATTTTGGGATCTAAGGGAAAGGAATGCATTGGACAGGAGTGTTGGTGACACCCAAATAGAAACGCCAACCCCACGAGGGCAAACTGCTAACTGGGACTTGGTGTTCTCTACTGCACTCTAGGTTATTCAGTCAACTCTTAGTAAAAAAAGGAAATAAAATAGTTAAGTCAAAAGGAATTAAAGAGAAATTCATGCTCTTGCTATGGATCTTCATTGATTCCCCATGTAGAGGTGTAACATGACAGAACTACCTTTGCAATGGATAAAAAAAGCCAGTTTTGGAGTCTCTGCACACGCTGTGTGAACACCCTCAGCAGCTTCTGGAAGCTGTCTCATCCAGGCAGGCCCCTGTGCCCACCTGGAGCAGATCCTGCAGCTCCTCCTGACACGCCCAGCTGGCCACGGAGAAATCAGAAGCTGTTTTTGTAGCTACAAAGAAATTTATTCGGGGATGAGACTTTCCACTACTGGACACCAGACTCTAAGCTGGCTCCCGGGATCTAAGCCACGCTGTTCTTTGGACAATAAATTTCAAGTTGCACTTACTGTCCTAGTTCTCAAAAAGGAATGATGATGACAAAAAGAACCAAGAACTACGACCTAATTGCGTTAGTTTCAGCTGAAGCCATCTTCCATCAGAAACCATAGGATCTGATACACCAAAGTTCTCCCTAAGGATGCGGATGAGTAGAGCAGCTCAGTGCTTTGTAACTAGTACTGCTGTATTGTCTTGTATCAAAAACAAACAAAAAAAAGGAAGTTTAAGGGCTCGTGCAGCCTCAGCTCCCGAGGCACTGCCGGCTGTGCCACAGCTCGCCCAGTCAGCCTCTTCCCTTGGAAAAAGTAAAAAATAATAATAAAAAAAAAAATCACCCCCCCAACCCCCCAAAACATCACCAATGCCATGCTGGTTCCACAGGAGTGAGTTCCTGCCGAGGGCCGGTGGTGGGCCTGGCTCACTCCTTGGCGTCCTGCTCCTCGCCCTCCTGGGCGCCGTCCTCGCTGGCCTCCTTCTCCTCCTTGCTCCGCTTGTTCTTTTTGTGCTTGTGGCGCCGGTGGCTCTCGCCCTCCTCGCTCTCGTGCTGCTTCCTGAGCGGGGAACGGAGGGGACAGAGCGGCATCAGACACAGCCCTGCCACGGCAGGGACCCGGCCACGGGCACCGGGGCTGCCGTGCCCACCAAGGGCAGCGCCGAGGGCACCGCGCGCGTTTGGGATGGTCCGATCCCGCGTGGGGCTGCTCCGGGAAGGGCCGTGCACACAGCCCCTGCTGCTGCAGCACTGCCACAGTCACTGCCACACTGCCACTGTCACTGTCACCGTCACACTGTCACTGTCACACTGCCACACTGTCACTATCACACTGTCACTGCCACTGTCACACTGCCACTGCCACACTGGCG
>VZRQ01004567.1:579239-599023 GCA_013397975.1 Machaerirhynchus nigripectus | reverse complement strand
ACACTGCCACTGCTTCACTGCCACTGTCACACTGCCACTGCCACACTGCCACTGCCACACTGCCACTGTCACACTGCCACCGTCACACTGCCATCACACTGCCACTGCCACTGCCACACACTGCCACTGCAACTCCTGGCAGTGTCCACCGGCAACATCTCAGTGTCCTTCCACACTGCAGGGAGCTCCACAATTCTGACACAGCACCGAGGCTGAGGGGAGGAGGAGTCCTGAAGCCCAGACGTGTCTGAAACTTTCACTCTTCTGAGCACCTTGGGGAAATCCCTGAACTAGAGGCAGCAAAGGGATCAGTGGAGCGAGAGAAATGTGGGTTTCCCCAGGGGAGGCAGATCCTGTTTCTCCTTCTGCTGACTCACACCTGACCTGGCTCTTCACTGGCTTCATGCTTTAGAACTTCATCTCCTCACCGAGTTTTCCAGATGTGGGTGGATAACTGCAGTTAATGTTTACACAGGATTTCTGTGATGTGGGAGCAATCCCAGGCAGAGGGAGGCCTGAGCAGGCTGTGCGTGCCCTGAGCCCGTGCCCTGCCAGCTGCTCCATGCATCCAACACAGCCCCAGGAGCAGCTCTGCCTCCCCCCAGGAAAAGGGGGAGCTCTGGTTTGGCCCCTCATGGGAGGAGATTTTCTGCTGCTTCTCTCACAGGTTCAAACCAAGGCAGCTCTCAGGAGCTGACTGTGGCAGAGTTAAAGCACAGCCCAGAGGACAGGAACCAGCAGATAAATTTACCCCAGGACAAACCGTGACTGTGCAGGCACAGCTCCATGAGCAGGGACAGCATCAGGTGTACACACAAATTCTTAGCACAGCTGGAATTCCAGTTTAGCAGCAGACACAGAACTGGCTGAACCTGGCTGAAAAGCTCCTGGCTTCAAGTAATTTTCTGACTGGTTTAATAAATGGTTTCACAGTCATTAAAGGCAAAAAAAATAGGGAAAAATAAAAGGCTGCTGCCTCTCCACAAAACACCTTCAGCCACCTCGTGGCCGCTGTGTCAGTGGTTTATGGTGGGACAATGCTTCTGTCCTTTAATACCGAAACCAGCGTCAGTGATTTCCTTCAGACTGCTCAGTTTGCAGGAAGCTGGAAATGAAACCCTTTCATCTGCAGGCTCAAACCTCAGTGTGCCTCAAGCAGGGAATCCCAGAATGGTTTGGGTTGGAGGGAACCATGGGCAGGGATTCCTACAGTGAGGCATCTACTCCAAGGTTTTAATTCGGAGTAGAGGAAGCTGAGAAATGACCCTAAAGCCAATGACTTGTTTGTCTGGTACCAGCTCAGCTTCCAGTTGTTCTGTATTCAATTTTTATTATGGTCTTAGTCTTTCTTCCTATCATTTTGCTTCCAACCCTTCAGCAATCAGTCTGTCCTTGAAAACTTACTCATCTCCTTAAGGATAAAATCAGCCTTTTTCCTCCAGTCACTACACAGGAGTTTTTCTGATACCAGATTCAAAATAAGGGTAATTACCTACAGAGCTGACAGGAGTTTCACCTAAAAGAAGGGAGGTGAAGCATCAAGAAAAAAGAGCAAGAGCAGTTCTGCCCAAGTCGTTAATGGGATGTGAAGTGACACGACCTGTGCAGAGAACCTGCCTCAGCCCAGAGAGCAGAGCTGCTGCTTGAGACTGCTCTCCCAGGAAGATCATCTGTTGCAAGCCCATTTTCTGCAGAAAAGCTGTGATTTTAGGACATGCTGCTCTGCCCCAGAAGTATCACCTTTGTGCACACCACCACCCCCCTCACTATCAGGCTCTGGGCAAGAGCTCTGCTGCTTCTGCTCAAGAGGCAATTTCTGAGTGCAGGCAGAAAGACGTTCTTCACAGAAAGAGTGGCTGGGCATTGGAAGGGGCTGTGCAGGGAGGTGATGGGAGTCCCCATCCTTGGAGGTGTTTAAGGAGAGCCTGGATGTGGCACTCAGTGCATGGCCTGGGTGACAGGGTAGAGCTGGGTCACAGGTTGCACTCGATGATCTTGCAGGACTTTTCCAGCCTAATGGATCCTGTGAGCTCTGCCCTGGTGCACAGGAGCAGCAGCACCAAAAGCTGATGCTTCTGTCACGGCCTTGCACCTCCCTTTGTGTGAGTCGAGCAGCTCAGTGCTTTTGTTAAGATGGGAGCTCTGGTGGGAGGCTGAGCCCAGCTCAATCCCT
Source organism: Machaerirhynchus nigripectus (assembly GCA_013397975.1). NCBI lineage: Eukaryota > Metazoa > Chordata > Aves > Passeriformes > Dicruridae > Machaerirhynchus > Machaerirhynchus nigripectus. The sequence goes on along the minus strand of VZRQ01004567.1, from coordinate 596,850 downwards.
CCCTCACCCACCAGCGCCGCCAGCTGCGAACTCAACACCAACATCTCCTGTCCCTGTCCCAGAGGGCTCCTCCTGCCCACGGCTCCGGGACAGAGCGAGCTGGGATGCCCCAGGCTGACATTTCCCCGCAGGAACACGCAGTTCCTCCCCAGCGCTCGCCCACTGACCTGCGGGAGGATTTGTGTTTGCTGCTGTCGTCCTTGTCGCGGTGGCGGCGCTCGCGGTGCCGCTCCTCGCGCTCGCGGCTGCGGTCGCGGCTGCGCCGGTAATCGCGCTCGAAGTCGTAGCTGCGCTCGCGGCTGTAGTAGCGGTACCGCTCGTCGTCGCTGTGGGGACAGGGGACAGTGGGGACAGTGGGCACAGTGGGCACAGGGACACAGCCCTCCAGGCCTGAGCTGCCGTGCGGGGCTGCAACCCCTCCCACCGACAGCAGCCGGCAGCCCCGACTGACCGCGGGCGCTCCTGGAACGCCGCAACGGGAACGCGGCACGCGCGCGCTCCTCTCGTCGCTCTCCCTCCCCGCTGCTGGGCTTCCCTCGGCGCAGCCACCCCAAAGAACCTCCCACCCTTCTGTGTAAGGGGCTGTTTTCTTCCCCGCAAGCTCAGAACCTCCAGCTGTGAGCACAGCTTTCTGTCTGCACCTCCCTGCCTGCTCCAAGCACCTCATTCAATCCCTGGGCATGGGCATCTGGTGCCCCAGACTGAGACACATCCCACACTCCACTCTACACCTCCCCGTTCGACTCCTGAGAGCCACAATCTGAAGGGTTAACGAGTCCCTCTGTGGGAACAATACTCAGACTGGGGAGAAAGGAAGTCAGAAACATTGTTCTGACACTCCTGGAAACAAGCTGGGCAAATGAATGTGCAGGATCAATCAGCTGGGAGTGCTCCAAAGGACTGCACAGCCACTTGCCCTGCTTTGACCTGCACCAGGGTGCTCCACACCACCCAGAAATGCCAACAACGCGCTCAGGAGTGCTGATCCCAGGCCTTGGCTCCAGCATCCATCAGGAAGTGGGGGAATCTGAGCTCTCCCAGTTTTTAGCAAGTTTATCTTCTGTTCTCTTTCCCCCACTCCCATCCACAGTGCCCACAAGCTTGTAAAGGAAAAAAAAAAAAATTAGGAGCACATTGCCCTGTTTGCTCCCTCCCTGGGCTGGGAAGCTCCCCGGCAGGAAGCACCCTGTGCCAGGAATGCACATTCTGATCATGTTTTGAATGATTATTGGCATTTCTGAGCCTGGAGCCTGCGAAACACTGATGCTGCAGCTGACTGAACACCAAAGGGATGGGTTTGGGAAGTCTCTGCAGCCCAGCCTCCACCTTAGATCAACACAGGGAGGCTCCAGGCCTCCTTTCCTTTCCCAATGCTCCTGGCACTGCTGTCAGCCGAGGTCACAGCAGCTTCCACCAAGGTGGTCTCACCAGTTCTGCTCCCATTTCCTGGCTGACTCCCAGGGAATGGCACTCCCAGCCCCACAGGAGAGCGGAGCAGAGCAGGCTGTTTGTCCTTTGATCTGACAGTGACATTCAGAAGACAAGAAGCAGCAGCTCCTGCAGCCAGTGCTTCACACTGAGCTGTGAAACACTGAGTAAACACAGAGGGGCTATTTCATTGACTGGCCTCGTGGGAGAGCAAGAGGAACTGGTTCTGCTGCATTTAAACAAAAAACCCCAGACCCAGAGATAGGAAATCAGCCAGCGACACAGCTCCTGGTCTGTGCTGTAGTTATCGATCCAAAGCAGCTCTTCCCCAGATATTCCAGAGAATTCAGCTGGTGCCACCTAGAACCCAACCCTTGGCCAGACACCCCGGGGTGCCCCAGGGCTGCCCAGGGCGAGCAGCAGGAGGGCAGCACTCACTTGTTGTATTCACTGGTGGTCGGGGTGCGGTCGCGGTCCCGGTCTCGCTCCCTCTCGCGCTCCCGCTCGCGCTCCCGCTCCCTCTCCCGCCTGGAGCCCGAGTATTCCCAGTGGCTGCTGCTGGAGCTGCTCGTGCCCTTGTCCACCGTGGTCACCCAGGGCGTGTGGGACGTGGAGATGGGCGGGTAGCTGATGAAACCTGAATCTGCAGCCAGACAGCAGAACCCTCTGTCATCCAGAGCACCCACAGCATCCCCTCTGTCCCTCCCTTTCCAAAGATCCCCTCTGGCAGTGCAGCTGGATCCAAGGAGACAACGGCCCTTCTCCCTCCTGCCCTTCCCTTCCCTTGCCTTGCTGAGAACAGGGAACGCCTTCTACCTGAGGAAGGCACAAGAGCAGGCATTTACAGGCAGCACTGCAGTCTCTGTCAGCCCTGGGCTCTTGGTCACCTGTACAAGGTCCCACCTCCCACCAGGTACCTTCTGGTCTAGGGTGGCACCTGGGGAGGGCCAGGGGCACCAGCTGCTAGTGAAGGATGTCACCTGGGGAGCCCACAGCCACCAGCACTTCCCAGGCAGATGTGGCCAGCTGGACCAGTGAGGTTGTATCCCAAAGCAGTGCCACATCTGGCAGCACTGGAGGCTCCTCTCCTTGGGAAGGGAGACACTACCACCCCTCCAGCCCTGTCTGGCAGGGAGACACTGCAGAGCTGCCTGAGCTTCCACCTGCTCAGCACAGCCAGGAGGAGCCACTCCGAGCTGGTCACTACAGGACTGGGAGAGAACATGGCACTGCCAGGGCTGCACCAGGGAAGGGAATCTGCTGAAATCCTGGCACTGCCTCTCCCATTACAAAACCATGGGAAATGGTGCCTGTAGGCAAGGGAGAGGGTGAACTGGGGGAGGAGGGATTCAAAAGCTCAGTAGTTGTGGATGGTTGTGCTCATCCCTGAGGGTGGGGAAAAGGGAGCGAGTGTGAGTGAGGGTGAGCACGTGTGTGTGCAAACAGGCAGGAGAACACAGTGCTCAGGCACTGGGGAAGCTGCTCTGCACTGCAACAGTGACTTGAGCCTCAGCACTCAGCCACAAAACTGCATCACCACACCTGCACAACACTCAGTGCAGCAAACCCAGCGTGTGCTCCTGACTGGGATCGTGTGTGACACAGCACGACCCTGGAGTTGGAGATGTCTGAGATGTGACATCTGCCAGCCCCAGAAAAGCCTGGGCTGCCAAGAACCAGAGGGGAGAGAGAGCAGCAGTTGGATGTGTCTGCCCAGCGCTCACCTGCAGAGTTGTAGCCAAAGGGAGGTGGCTGCCTGTTGTTGTAGCTGGCTGGCTGCCTTTGGGAGAAAAAAGGGGGTGAGTTACTGACATCAGGGACCCCCACAGGTCTGGCTGTGCTGCAGCTCCACCCCGTTTTCCCTGGAGGTCTGTGGAACATCCTTATGGGAATCCCACTACCAGAAATGCTCAGGGGTGCGGGGGTTTTACCAAACCTGCCACAATCCCACTGCTTGCCCTGGGAAAGCACCACTGCTCACAAACTACCAGGAAAATCTTCAGAAAAGCACCTGCAGTAACAAATCATGCCATCAACTACTCTAGGCTTTGCCTAGGTTTTACTGGCTCCTTCCTGTGCCTTGAATCTGACACATCCAGCTGAATGCACAGAGGATTCCTGGCAGACTCTGCTCTCACCCCCCACCCCAACCCAAAACCAGTCCATGCATCCCCAGCACTGATTTTGGACTTGTTCTCCCTTCCTCCCTCCAGGGGAGCTGCCCCCATGGCATGGTCTTACCCAGGTGTGGTCTTACCCATCCAAGGTTGGGATGAGGAGAGCTGGTGGTGGTGCCAGAGGTGGTGGGAACAACCCTAGACACAGAAGGGTAAATCAGCACCAAGATCTCCCAGCTTCACCAGTGCTTTCACAGCTAAAAGCCACTAAAGCACCTTTTTACTCTAAACAAGGCCCTGTTTGAAATGGAATCATTTTCCTTCAGGGCAGTGTCTCCTCCCCAGATTCACACCCTAAAGCTCTTTTAGTTCTGTAGGGGTATGGGAAGAAAAACAAAGCAAAAATGACTTTCTATTTTGGCTTATAAATATTGAACATAAGATTCATCAAGGACTAACAAGGAGGAAAAGTGGTTCTTGGGATGCAGACACGTTGCATTCTGATCAGAGTGTAACTGTGAAGTTCTACTCTGACCTACAGATTTATGTCAGAATATAAAATAAGCAGCTCAAGTTCAATGCTCAGTTGGAGTTTTTAAGTCTGAAATTAACTGTGCTCTCAACTGGTGCCATCCTATCTCATGTTACTTAGCCCAAATGCTCTGAACCTGTGTGATCAAAATTGCTGCTGTTACTAAGAACAAGGTAACACCTACCTGGAATTGGACCTGGAGGTGGCAGGCCTGTGGAAATAAGCAGGGAAAACAAGTGAGGACAACAGGGAAAGCGTGGCCTCTCTGTACCTTATGGCATCTCTGCACCTCAAACTAAACCTCAAAGCACACATTTGAATAAATCTCACATATTGGAGCAAACAGAGCAGCAGAAAAATTGGTGCTCCTAAGCAGGAATTAGCCTATAAATTACATAATTTTCCCAAATGATGAGCTCTTCACCTTTATGTTATAACTTAAAGTGTTGCTGGACACTTTTCTAAGTGTCAACACATAAACAATTGATTTGGTCTTCAGAACAACTGAAGGAGCTGCAGAGGAGAACCTGCTGCAGGTTCCAGTACAGTGTGTCCATCCTGACTTTGCCAAGCATTTTAATGTGAGGCAATAGGAAAAGCTACCACGGAGAAGTTACCAGGGAAAGAATCAGTGAGTGCTTCAGCAAATCTTCCTGAGGCAGGAGTTACTGCATGAAGTGCTCCTGGTGCCTTCTCCAGAGCCTGGCTGCTGCTCCATGACCAGGGGAAGCCCAGAGTGAGGCTCCCTCACTTCAGCCTGGCATATTTAAGCCAGAAGCAACCGTCCTCAGCTTTGTCCAGAGAAACAAACCTGCTTCTTGACATTCATCAATAAAACAAATGCATCAGCAGCACTGGAATGTTCCCTCATGGAAACAAAGCCCAGAGGTTTTTTTTTTCAAGGACCACCTGCCATTTTTAAGTATTCAAGGCAAATATTAAATAGGCTGATGGAGACTAAACAAAGCCTGGCCAGGGGTAAGGACCTGCCCCTGAGGGCTCATGGCACTGAACCACTGAACCTTCGATTTGCTCCAAGCCTGGCACATCCCAACTCACGTTTCATGGGGTGAACACGTACCTGGAGGATGCAGGGGAGGTGGAACAGAAGTCACTGGAGGAGGAGGGTGAAGGAAATGTGGAGGAGGAGGCCCAGCGAGCGGGGGAGGCGGAGGCCCTGCTGGTGGAGCGAACGGCTGCTGCTGAGGGGGCTGCTGGGGCTGGGAAGGCTGCTGGGGCTGCTGGGGGGGCTGTGGCTTGCTGCCATGGTCTCCCAGGACCTTAGGGGGCAGAGGAATGAGAAGAGAGCGTGTTAACCCCTTTGCCCCTGCAGCAGGGACCTCACAGTGCTGGCAGCATCACCACAACACGAGTGTGGCCATGCCTGGAAGAGCGACCAAAATGCAGAGGCACCAGAGTGACCTGGAAGTGCAGCTGGCAGTGCTTGTGAGGGGAGGAACAACAACCTTTTCCCAGCAAATTCTGTCTCTTAGGCAAACTCTGCTTGTTGGCAAAATCTGGAAAACTGACCACTAAAAATAAACAGACTTCAAAAGCATGGAGGAAACGCCAGCAACTGGACCTAGGAAGGGAAAGGTTCCACATTTGGGTTTTTCTGGCAAGTTATCAGTGGTTGGCAGGAGGAAGGTCGTTAAGAGAAAGGGGTTTGGCAGATGGTCCTCAGACCCTGCAGCTTCCTGCCTAGGAGCCAACCAGAACATCATGGTCACACACTGGGCAGGCACGCCCAGAACTGAGACCAGCTTTAAACCCAGCCTTTCATTTCTTACAAGGAACAAGACCCAGTAACACAAGCCCAGGCTCAGTCTGAGGTGCAGGCCGCACCAAATGATTTGTGACTGAATGTTACTTCCAAGCAAAACAACTCATCAGTCCCAGGTGCAAAGCCTTCACTGCAGAACTGAAGATTCCAACCCCACAGTGGAGGGGAAGAGAATAGACCACATAAGAGATTCCCAGCTGCACAGTCCTAGGAATACATCAGGAGAGCTGATGAGGAAAGAACTCAGGCCTTACCATTCCAAAGGGAAGACTGGTCTTTAAAGGACAAATCTGGCTCCTAGCAAGACCAAGTTTTTAAGCCAGAAGTCAACTGAGCCTGCAGGATGGAACGATCCATGCACACACCTCAGCAGGGTCATTGTATTACCTGCTGCTTTGCAGGTATGAACTGGGACACAGGAGGTCAGAACACACAGACATCTGCCCAGGGTTCACCAGAAGTGCAATAAAATCAGCAGTGTGTCAAGGCAGCCCAGAAGCTTTACCTGAATGGGGTTTTCCTCTGAGGCGTGTTTATCCCGGCGTCTTCCTTCCACCCTCCGGATCGTGCCTGCCTGGCCCCCGATCACATCAATGGTCCCACCCAGCTTCCTGGTACAAAGCACAGGCATCTTTTTAGGCTCAGAAGCACCAGAAGGAGCAATTTTCCCTGCTGTCAGCAGATTTCTTTCATGCTTTCTTTGCCACCAGGGAAACATCTCTCAAACTGGACAAGAGGCCAAGGAAAAGCCTGTCTTCGTTCCCGAACAATTTCCCTCTGAGCAGGGGTGAGTTTGGGCTCTCTGAACACCCAGAAATGTGATCCAACGAACCACCACAAACAGGAGTGAAAACAGGGATTACACACCGGGACAGAAATGCCCCCAAAGTGCTCAAATCCAGCAGACTGAGCAGAGCTTTAATGCTCATCCTTGAAGCACAGAGCTGGTTCCCAGACCAGAAGTAAAGCTGGGATGCAGGGCTGCTTTCTGCAAGGCAGGTGTGCAAAAGCTGTTTTGTGAATGAAGCAACAGAAACACCTCGACCCCAAAGCTCTGGCTGGTCTGCTGTGTTTTTCTGAAGCTTTTGATAAAACCCCATCGATCTCCTAAGGGCCAAGTGGCTTCCCCAGCAGAGGCTGCCCCTCAGAGTGACTCAGTTGTTTTACCACACATCCAGCAGCGTCGCACACAGGCTCAGGAACCAACAGCTCCTCTTATCCTCTGCCAAACTCGTAATCCACTTCCACTTGAGGAGGCAAAGATTAACATCGTGGGAGTAGGAATAAGCCAAGCAAGCACAAGCAATGTCAGCAGTGTGAGCCCTCAAAGCTGAGGTGTTTGCCTGGCTCCTTCCTCTCCCAGAGATGTGTCCCATCAGCTGGGATACAGGATTCCCTCCCTGTGCCAAGGAGGGGGAATGGGCAGGCAGGGCTTGCACTGCTGGAGGTGACACTGAATGAGTGACCACAGCAGCTTCCTGCCAAGCTTAAAAGCTTCTCTTTGAGGCTTGAGGAGACTCAGGCATGGCCCAGGTGGTTCCCAGGTGCCCCCATGAAGAACATGCTCCTCTCTTACCTGTTGGGAGGAGGCCCAGCCTTCATTCGCCCTCCCACCAGGGCCAGGAAGTCTGTTTTGAACTCTGTTTTGATTATGTTGTTTTCCACCTCTTTTTCAGCATTTCCTGTTCTTCCTTGCTGAACCTGTGGAAGGTAGCAGATAACACACAGGTTTAATGCTCTTCTTTCAACTGAATGGAGCACCAGAGATCAACCCTCAGCAAAACGAACAATCACAGGGCTCTTGCCAATTATTCTTTAGTCAAGGCACAGCCATTTCTGTCAGCTAGTGGCCATTCCAGCCTCATCCTGCTGTCCACTGCCTTCCCCTAGAAGTCCTGTCAGAAGTTTATTAAACTCATGTCATATTCCACGGAGTCACTAAGTCAAGTGAGCAATACCTGCTGTACTGACAATTTGGCTGAAGTTCTGATGGTCACTGTGGACTCCTGCAAAGGTTGATGGCCAAAGCAATCTGCAAACACAGGAGGCATCACACCACTGCAGCAGGCAGCAGCAGTGAGCAACACAGCCCTGGGGGCCCAGCTCCCCTCCCTGCACTCCTCTCATCCAGAGGGTTTTCCAAGCAGACACCCCTACAGCTGGGTAATCTCAAAGCCAACTGGAAATTCACTCCAGTCTTGCTGCTGTAATGGTTCAAACCTGCCAGGCTGATGGAACTATTCCTTGCGTACGGAAAAGATTTTCAACGGAGATTTAATCTTTAAAGATTAATTTTTGTATTTCTCCTCACTGAAAGGACACAGAACAGTTCAGAACCAAGGTATCTCCTGCTCTTACACCCTCATGTCTATGATTACAAACACAATCCCAGTTTTCCTGGAGCCAGGGGCAGGAGTCACACGTCACCCACCGTGATCTTGTTCTCAGTGCTGATGGGAGGAGCAGGGTCCAGCCCCAGCTGAAGCCGCCGCTGCTTTTCACAATAAGCTTTCCACGTTTCTTCATTGAATCCATAATTAAAGTAATCAGAAAGATCAGCACCTGGCAGAGGGAGCAGGAGTTAGCAGAGGGGTTCTGCACATTTGCATTCTCAAGCTGCCCTTTAACTGCTTAAATAAAGGGTTAAGGTAACAAAAGTTTTCCAGTGAGCCCAGCTTGTGCCTTTCCCTGTCAGAAAGCTGTGGGTGCCACAGAGGGGACAGTGGCTGCACCTTGGGTGGGAGGGGGACATGGCCTGAGCAGCAGTGGCACCCCTGGGACACCCAAAACAGCAGTGAGATCCCCTGGGACACACAGGACAGCACCTCCACGGGCCACTGGGAGCTCCCTGAAATCACTTATTCACCAGCCTGATTTTTTCAGGCTGGTTTCTTCCAATTGTCCACATGAGCTGAGTGCTGGGCAGAGCACAGGAGGGACAGTTCCAGCCCCCACCACAAAAATGGGGTGGGGCCACAGAACCTTTTTCCTGGCAGAACTAAGCCCACACATTCCCCTCCTGACCAGCGCTGCCTTTGCTGTTTTGGGAGGAGATTCTGGGGCTCACCCATTTCACTAAAAGGCAGCTAAAGTGGAAGGTTTTCATTGATGCATCTCAGACTACACAAGTAATTACAGTTCAGTCACAACCCTAATTAGTGATCCCAGAGTGTTATCTCACACTGCCAGTCTCCTGTGCAATGTGCCAATTCAGCACGAGCACTTCTGAATAACAGAGGTGACCACAAACTGCTTGGCAAGAAAAGAGAGATGCAGAGGGGCAATCCCAGCTGCAGTAATTCCAGGAGCACCCCTCCCACCTCCCAGCAGGAAGCACTACAAAGCACCTCCTGCCCCACTGAGGTGTCCCTCAAACACCCCCCACGCAAAGATATTCCTACACAGACCAACTCCAGAACAAAGAGCTGCTACAGGAGCTAAGCAAAACTCTGCCCATGCTGAGCTTGGTTTAACTGTGAGGTCTAAGCAGTGAGGTTTATCTCTCGGGCTGGCCACTCTTCCTGCGGTACCACCCAAACATCCAAACTGCATCCACACCGACTCAGCAACACAACATTTACTTATCGATTTTATCAGCCTCTATTTCAGACCTCTATCAGTTCTTCCACACAGGATTTCTTCTCCCTCTCCCTCACTCAAAGAGATACCAAGCCACTGAACAATTAACTGTAAAGGATATAAACTTGAAAGGCTGTTGAGTAATGAGCTACTTGCTATCTAAAATAAACTTACAGACCACACAGCTCTGCAGAAATCTTCCCTCTATTGCACTCCAACATTGTTTTAGGGCCAGCTGGCTCCATTTTGGTCCAGGGGAGTCAGCATGGCCACAACCATGTCCATGCTTTATCTTTGAACTTCACTGTATTCTTTCTAACTCATTTTCTTCCCATTCCCCTCTTTCTCACTTCGCACTCAAGGAGAAATCCCTGCAGAAGAAAAGCTTCTGTTCCATTCTGCCTGCACCACCTGCAGGGTGCTTTGGTGCTGGTTTGATACCTGGACATGCCCATAGGGTTATTAGCACTGGACTGCCCTTCATGTGGGCAGGAGATACCCAGACCACACCACAGGCAGCCTCAGGAAAGCACTACTTACTCAGCACAGCAACACTGCTGCAAGATAAACGAAATACAGGGGCTGGCAGGGAGAATGATGATTGCTGAGAAAAGGCAAGTGGACTTTTTGTTTCAGTTGACATTTCATCAGAGAACATTTCATGAGAGTAGCACAGCAAAAATCTGGATGTCTTATTTCTTCAATTACTTTTATATCAGAAGAAAAACAGCAGCTGATTTGTAGCATCCTACAGCTCTAAGAGGAGAAATCTCCCTCGTACAAATAAGTGTGGGCAGCCCCAGGACCCAAATGAGGAGGGACCACGGGGACAACTCTGGGTTTGGCCGTGAACAGAACAAGCTCCTGCACAGGAAGAGCAGAACAAACAACATCAACACCCAAACCCTGACCCCACTCAGCTGCCTTTAAGGCCAAACATTATTGGATTGGTATCAGTGCAATGTTCGCAGGAATTAGGGAATTAATAAAATAGACCACTTACAAAAAAAAATAGCTGTTCCCTTTAGGGAAGTTCAATTACTAGAATAAATGCAACCCAATTTTAGGTAGAGCATGGCTCGTTCAATCAGTAAATGCCATTGATTGTCTAGCCAGGCATCAGAGGCTGAGCAATACACATTGTTCCAGCTTCCCCGTTCCCTGGCAACAATAAATGGACAGAAATTACATGTGAAAATAAAGAGAGACAACTGGAACTGCAGAAAATATTTACCACAAGGAACTGTGAGGCCCCACCTGGTTTCCTCCACGGTTTGTCTTCAAATGAATCCAAATCCACTTCTATCACAGGCAATCCATTTATATTCCCTGCGGCATCCAAGTCAATACCTTTGGGCTGCAACTTGGCTTTGGGGAGAGAGGGACTGTTACAACTTTCAATGCAATGCCTTTAATCTGCTCATTTGCTCAGCAAATTATTCCAGCAAAAACAAAGCACTGCAGTGAATTAATCACCGGCTTTACAGCACGTCGCTAACCACAGTCAGCTTTCTAACAGAAGGACTCCAGTCACTCCATAAAACAAACAGGGTGTGCAGCACTTGCAGCTGAACAGCAGAGAAGCAAATTCAACCCAGATTGGTACTACAGACAGAGGAAATCATTAGGACATGCATGAAATTTACCCCAAATGAAAATAAAGTAATTCTTCCCCCCAGGCAAAGTATTCATTTTAGCCTCCCAAGATAGAGACATTTTTTCATAACAAGAGACTTTTTCAAGATCATTGTTAAGTGCACTAACAGGAGTCTGCAAAAACCTGTCGGGTACAGAACCTACAAGGGGAATTTGTTCTTATTTTCTCAATCAGAAGACAATTCATTTGGATAAAGCAATTAGTGGAAGAAAGTAGATGAAGCCCACGAAAGGACAGTCTCACATATGTGGAAGGACAGAATCCAAGACTCCATTTACAGCAGAAACTAAACTGAATGGTAGAGAAAATTTCAGCAGCCAAAGATGCACAACTGATACTCAAGGCCAGAGTTTGTTTTTTAGCATCTTACACTGCAAGTAGCTCAGGACACTGAATTACAGTCCTTCTCCAGGGCTGGAATGCTCAGCCCCCATGCAACAATATAGTTCAGAAATGTTCTGGGGATTTGCTATGAAAGTATCAATCAGTATATTTTTTCCTAGTTTAAACAGAATTATAATCATCTTGCTCAGTGATGGGTAACTGAATCACTCTGTTGCATCCTGGCCCCTCAGACTGTTCTGGGAGCGCTGATTTTCAGGAAATGCACTTCCTATTCCTGGTTTACACTAATTCTATATCCTTCCAAACAGAGCAAAATTTGCAGCTGCTGCAGCTGTCAGTGCCAGGTAGGTGAAATATTGCAAAGGTGAAGGATAAAAATAACAGCAATACCTGAAGCTGATGCTCCATAGCCTCTACCCGTTTTTAAGTTTAGATTCATAGGAGTTCCCCTATTGGAAAAGAATCACTACGTTGGCATTTGAACAAATTACTTGGCTAAAGATTCTCATGCAAAATATATTCAAGCCCTGACACCCTTCAGGAGATGCTTTAGTTCACCTGGGTTTGCTATTCAGAGCCATCCATCAGAGTGAAACCACCTCTACAACAAGAGAAGGAAATTATCCATAAAGTGGAAAAATTAGAATATGCAGCAAAGCACAGGTAAGTCGTTTGTGTAAGAGGAAGGCTGCTAGCAGCAAGCAAAAGTGCTGTCTTATTATTTTTATTCAATGCACATTAGGCAGAGTTGTAAAAAGTGTAATTTCCTGCTTCTCAGATCCAGCCTCGCCATTTCTGAGCCACAAAAAAATCAGACAGCTGGAAATTAGTAAACTCACAGCTTATGCAAATTCTTAGCAATACAGATTGCAGTTCTGGATGGAACTTCCCACCTTTGATTCTGCCCCAGGGAGCCCAGTAATTAGTAAGTTAATTTTCCAGCAGCAGCCCCACAGATTATCATTCCCATTTTACAGATGGATTCTCCAACAAGCAATTGCAGGGCAGAGCTGCCCATCAGCTCCTAGGCCCAGTCTGGTGTTCTGGCCATTGCTGCCAGGAGCCAGAGCAGCTCTCAGCTCATCCCCACTTTCCATCCCAACGTGCTGGGATCCCTCAGCCCCAAATCCCCCCACACCCAGCAGTACCCACATGTAGGATGGTGCTCCCGTTTTGATGTTGCCAATTGTAACCTTCACGTCATCATCATCGCTGTCACTGTCACTGTCATCCTCATCATCCTCACCACTGGGCAGGGCCTGCAACAGCAGAATCACACAGCAGCTCATCAATACACACAACTGAGAATTCTCCAGCACAGTCAAATCTCAGGAAGCTTCTTGAACAGCCTTCAACAACAATGGGCAGCTGCCCACAGAGAAACTCCAGTGTCCTTTGAAGACTTGGCCCTACATGAGATTTGGGGTGATATTTGTGAAAGTGGGGAAGGTTAGCTCAGTTCTAAGAAATTCACCACATCCCTCAGTTCCTCTGCCCCACTCTTTTTGAAAGACTTGGGGCTTTTCTGACACATCTCCTTTACAGGGCCACAGTCAAAGTACACAACCACAAATGAAAACCACCAAAATACATTCACCAAGCTTCACTTAAGAACCTCAAGGCAAATATTCTCTCACCACAACTTCTGTGGTAGGGAGCTGCTGAAGAGTTTGGTTTGGCTGATTTAGCACAGTCAGCCCCCAGGTCACTTCACTTTACAGATTTGACTCCAGTGCAACCCCAGTGCTGGGCACAAAAGTAAAGGAACAGAAAAAGAAATCTTCCAGATACCCAGCAAGTGCAGTTTTGTGCGAGCTGAATTAACACCTCACTCTGCTTGAGGAAGGTGTGCCTCACCCTCCCTCCTTTTCCACAGCACACGGGTCTGTCAGAACCCTGCATGAACCCTCTTGATGTGGCAGAACAGTGGCAGAAAATAAACCCATCAAAGAGACCAGGAGAGGTGGGAGGGGAGGAGCAACCCTCCTCCTGCTCTTTCAGCACCAAGCCACCAGATTCCATTCTAAGAGGTCTGAGCCTGAATCAAAACTTACACCCAGCACTTTAGCCTTTCTAGCCCAGTGTTTCCCATATTTTACAGGTTCTTGAGAAGTCACACTGAATACTGGGCTGGAACACATTGTGTTCTGCGTTTCCTACCAGACTGCAGCATCAGGGACCCTGATCTGCCTCTGAGAGGGCATGAGCAGTGCCTGCACCGGGGTTCCCTCCCCACCACTCAAGGCAGGATGACAAGACAAGGCTGCTGCTGGAGCTGCCTTTGGGAATGGCTGGCAGTACATCCCAACACTGCAAACATAAGCTGTGAGGCACTACCAGGATCCTGACACTTCCTGTTTTTCCCCAGGAGTGCCGAGCAGCACAGAAATCCCCACGTGCACCGTGGGCAGTGGGACACGTACGTGCTGGGACATCTCTCTGTCCTCGCTGTTGACGGGCCGGCTCTCCTGGGGAGCATCTTGCAGAGGATGAGCAGATTCTGAGTGTCTGGGAAGGGGACAGAGAAAACAAAGTGACCATGACACAGGAAAAAAAAATGTGGACAAGGCCAACCCAGAGGGTCACCTACAAACAGTTCTAAAGCCTTTGCCCAGGTGACTTTCACACAGTGCTTTATTCTTCTTGTGTGTTTGTTCTGCTGGCATTTGCTCAACTACCTGACAAATAATCCATCCTCCTGGCTTGGCTTTGCTTTTGCTGGGAAGAATCCACATCACACATCCAGAGAGCACTCAACAACCTGACAGCACTCAACAGCTCAGTGGCAGCTGGCTCAGCTCGGACTTGGCACAACCACAACTGATAAGAATAAGACCATAATAAGCAAAATTTCACCTCCTCCTTACGGATGCTAATAATTACACATGCATTTAGTCAGCAGCAAAGGCATCTGTCCCAGAGAAATTAAGAAAAAAGTGGTTTTAATGTTTCTACAAATAGTTTACAGTAACAAGAAGTTAAAATTCCAAGAGGAAAAGTCAGTTAATTATGCACCCATTCTTCTCACTCATTACAAATTAGTCCTCATGCAACAATGGGCAGGTTTGGATTCACCTCCAGTTTAAGAGTTTGTACCAATGTTAACACTGTTTATTGTACTGGCCAAGCAAGAAAGTGGATTTGGTGTACACATGCTACAAACAGTGTGCCAAGTGTTAAAGAACTGACATACAGAGAGGTCATTGGTCTCTAATGTCATAGGTAAAACTCAGTAGAACTTCAAAATAATCTGAGTTTTTTCAAGAGAGAGAATTAGAACAGCACAGGCCCAGGAAACCCAATTTTACACCAGTGCTTTGTGAAAATGTTGTTATTAATTTAAAACCCCACGTTGGACAATAAATATCCACAGGGTTGTCTTAGAAAAGGAACAGGCAACATCTCACAGAGTCCAAACACTGGTCACATTAAAGCCACCTTCAGACTGACAGGAGACACCACACAAGAAAGGCAAAGTAACACAACTCAGAGTTATTGAGTGTACAACAAAGAACAATCTGAGCAGTAACTGAAGCCCCGTTTGGGGAAAGTCCCATGTACAAAGAAATTCATCAAGCCAAGATCAAAAAGAGGGCTGAAGGTTGGGCAGCTGACCAAGCACAGGTGCCACGGGTGCCAGGTTCCTTACGTGACACCTGCACACACTTTTAGGTATAAAAGGCAGAGGGAAAATCAGCCTCCAGGTACTTCCAGACTGCAAATGAGGGCTGTGACATGAGGACCAAAGCATGGACCACTGGAGAAAATCTCTCTGACGGATCCAAAACTTTTTGCCCAACCCAAGCAACTCAGCACTGACCTCCACCCCTGAATCTCCTCAAAAATCTGAGATGACTGTGTTCAGGAAGAGTGACAAGTGTTACCTTCAGCTTCAAGTCACATGAAGCATCTGTGGGTGTGCATTAAAATGTATGAACTGGAGTTCAGAGAAACACTTGGTAACCAGGAGCCTTTCCCTAACCTCTCTGCTTCCCAGGAATGAACCATCTGACAGGTCCCCAGCACCACCTGGGCACAGAAAAACGTGGCAGAGGTTTCACTTCCCCAGAATGCCAACTTAATCCTGGGCACTGCTGACAGCACAGCATCCTGCTGGCATTTAACACATCCCTTAGGCTAGGGAATGTCAGTGGATGCTGCATCCCAAACTCTGCTGATCTCTGCTTCCTGGCTAGGGACAAACACTCCAGACAAACCAGCAGTGCAGCCCTGGAGCTGCAGCCGCTGACAACAGAGCAAACAAAGAGTCATTTTTCTTAAAACACCCCACAGCTCTTCACTTAGGGAGATTCTCATTGTGCAATGAAGAAATATGTGGAAAAAAGTAAAAAGAGGGAGGAAAAAAAAAAGGAGAGCCAGCATGGCCACTAATATTCTTCCTTCCTGCATTTTGCAGTTATTGGAGACAGTTGCTGGAAATTCAGATTTTTAGTCCTGCTTGTAAAGTAAAATTACATTCAGATGAACGTGACAAGGAACAGCAGATCTATGCAAATCAGCTGTAAATTCTGTCTAAAAGTTGTTCCTTCTCAGCAAGCTCATTTGATGTTTTTAGGTAACAGTTTACCATGCATTTTACCACTTGTTTATTTGAACAAGTTTTCATATTCCTTAAGCACAGAAGTAGGACAGTATCTGTAACAACCTCAACATTCCAGACACTGCACCCACAATGACAATAAACACAAAACTGAACTTTGGAGGGGGCACACAAGCCCACAGAAGACCAAGCCTTCTGAAAAATGTTACATTTAAAAGGGCAAACAGGTAATACTGTGCTGAGACCAAGCTCTGCTGGTGCAAAACACACAGCTACAAAGAGAGAGGAATTATAACCCAGGACAGACAAGCCCTTCCACACACAGAAAGCCAAACTGATCTTTGGTTTTATCTCCAAGTCTTACCCACACCACTTGAGAGATCTCACAGAATGTGCTGGTTTGATCATGTCAAGATCTTAACCCAAGCTCAAGGCTTCACCCTTTCCCAGACTAAAGCACAGGCCAGTTTTACCAACGCCAAGCCAGCACAAAGGCAAGCCTCAGGGCATCATTTTTCCCAGGGAATTAAACTGGAAAACAGATCTGATTCAGAACTAATTGCTGAGAGAAAAAAAGGGCTAAAAGTTAGTTTTAAATCAAACCAGTCCGCTCATCCAGTTCAGCTTCCACATCCATAAATGCCAGCTAGCCCCAGCGTGGTGGCTGGGGATGATCCCATGGGATGGGGAAAGGGCAGGCTGCTGTTCCTGGCAACAGCATTGCTCTAAAGCACTCATAAAGCTCTGCTTAACAAGGCTCAATCTTTACAGTATGTATTGTTATAATGAATAAACAGCCTCAGGACTCACCCAGAAATTGGTCCATCTTCTTGCTTACCAGTGGTGTCATCTGCAAAAACAACAGTAAGAACAAAGGAATTATTCAAGTGAAAGGAAAAAAGCTAAACTCAAGCATAAAAGGCATCACAGGTGCAGAAATACCCAGTGGTGCCAAAGCACTATAACCCCCATGCTCTCTTTTCAACAAAGTTCAACTAGAAATGGAACAACTAAAAATAAACGCAACCCAACAACCACCACCCATCTGCAGAGGTGATGCCTCACACCAAACCAAATTCAAAATATATATCCTAAGTCTCAGAGAATAGAGACAACTATCAGATAGGAACTGAAGTCAGCTATGAAGGTCTTTATATAGAATTTTAACATGCCAGGGAAGAAGAAATATAAAAGCATTCAAGTGGAAAGCCTATGGGGAGGACAAAGACGTTTCAATAAAGTCCTGTGGTTTATCCCGGCCACATCCCAGCCCCGTTAGCTCAAGGGTTCACAAGGTTTGGGTGATTGGGGAACTGAAACTCTTAACAAAGCATAGCGTTAACCTCCCTGCATCAGTGTTATTGATAAAAGGACAACAACACTCCGCCACCCGCCCAGGAAGAGCCGCTCAAGCGCTCCTGAGGGGAGGCCGGGGGCGGACGCCCGTCCCTCTGCGGGGCCCGGGGGCAGAGGCCGGTCCCTCTGAGGGGGCCCAGGGAGAGATGCCGGTCCCTCCCTCCCGCGGGGCCGCCCCCGGTCCCGCACGGCCCCGCAGCCGGGGACGGCCCTGAGGCGGGGCCGGGCCCGCTGCCGGCCGGGGCCCCGCGCT